>WURV02067338.1:0-21277 GCA_011762755.2 Epimenia babai | reverse complement strand
GTCTTGGTACATGTGTTGACATGACCAATGTGATGTGTCTTGGTACATGTGTTGACATGACCAATGTGATGTGTCTTGGTACATGTGTTGACATGACCAATGTGATGTGTCTTAGTACATGTGTTGATATGACCAATGAGATGTGTCTTGGTACATGTGTTGACATGACCAATGTAGTGTGTCTTGATTCATGTGCTGACATGACCAATGTGATGTGTCTTGGTACATGCGTTGACATGACTAATGTGATGTGTCTTGATACATGCGTTGACATGACCAATGTGATGTGTCTTGATACATGCGTTGACATGACCAATGTGATGTGTCTTGGTACATGTGTTAACATGACCAATGTGATGTGTTTTGATACATGCGTTGACATGACCAATGTGGTGTGTCTTGGTACATGACATTGACATGACCAATGTGGTGTCTTGATACATGTACTAACATGACCAAAATGGTTTACCCTAACCCACACGTTAGCATGACCAATGTAGTATGTCTTGGTACATGTGTTGACATGACCAATGTGGTATCTCTTGGTACATGTGTTGACATGACCAATACAGTGTATCTTGGTCCATGCATCAACATGACCAACCTGGTGCGCTATTGTCCATCCATTAAGAGCAATGTCACGTGCAATCCATCATGGGATATGTATACCGCACGTTGCTTCCAGTTCCAGCCTCAATACACATGGAGCAATGGCTGAGAAAGAGTACTAAAAGTAATGCTTGTGTGATGCTTGTATAGGAACAGCATTTCGTTCGAATATGACAATCACGTCAGTTCCATATACCACGGAGTAAAATGCTGTTTAACAGATTCGAAGGATTGGAATAAGAAGAAAACAGTCTGAGAAAAGGTATGAAATCATTGTGAGAAAATGAGTATATATGAATCATCGACATCGAAAAATATACTGCTGTTGTGATAATTCCGTGTTCAATAGTATGGTTGGCTAAAATCTACAAAACAGGGACAATGTTATGAGGTAAAACTGAAGAGAATGCATGTCTACAGACACCAAGAAGGGTACTGTACCTGGTGGACAATGCCTAACTGGGCGATGGAGTATATAATGGGAGACATTCTCTGGAGAGTTACGGGGCTGATATTATTACCCGAGAGTACAGATGACATGCTGGGATCAGCAACTACTACGGGCATGTGTCGGTGGTGTTTTACGGGACTATTTGGGGGGTGGGGGATGTTAGTGGCGGATTCCTCGACTGGATCGCGGATGCCATGATCACCATTTATGGACATTAGTTAGCTTGGAGACATACACCTTTACCCTATTGGACATAATTGAAATATGGAGGTGGGGGTGCTGTACGCACGTATTCAAGGGTGAACCAGTGCACTGAGGCCGGTGGTCGCTGTTCCTTTTGTCGAGTGCAAGGTGTCCGGCTCCTCTGTGTGGACATACCAGGAGTAAGATTTATAACATTTCCACGCAAATACGAAAAAAATCTGCACAGCAAGGTGTCAGACATTCTAGATAGTTCCGATGGTCACAAGTGATGTGGTGTTCATGTGAGCCTGCAAACTTGATCTAACACACCAAAAAACCACGCAGTGCATTCCTGTTAATATCGTTGGCATGATTCTAAGAAATATCTATACATAACAAGAACATTCTAAAATGTGTAAAAAATGCGTAAATTACAAGGGATGAGTTATAAACAGGAATTTGATATTAACAAATATTTAATTAAGAGGGATGATATTATCAGGAGTGCACTGTATTACAATTATAAACACTATACAATTATCTCTTAATTATCTAACGCTTGGGAAATGATTATTCTGTAATAGTGCAAGTTTCTGATAATTAGATATTAAAAACATAATATTTACCACTATTACGTGACTAAATGCCGCGTACGTCTTGGATACGTATAAGATTGTGCCATGATAATGACGGAACAGATACTGATCCAATTATGTTCACAGCAGCTATTCAGTCTAGATACAATACTTTTTATCACCCGTGACGGATCATATCACACCCATTTTGGAGATGGGTCGACTCCAGCAATCGGGGATAAATGATTTGCTGAGGATCATCGCAGAAAAGCCAACAGGCAGGCAGTTTCGAACCTGCAACCTTTAGGTTACGGGTTCAGTGCTCTTACTGCTTGACTATCTGCTTCCCTAATTTTATAAATGAACCAAACTAATTTTCATCGCTAATTTTTAACAAGTACATGAGTTAATCAGATTTATAAAGATATTTTATGCGAAATATTTTTTTAACTTATTAAAAATATGGCTTTAAATAAAAAATAAAAAGGACAATATTTATAATCTCAATAAAAACAGACAATTAAAACAGGAATATCAATTAATTTCGGAAACTTCTCGTTTTTCATGGATATTTTTTGACTCGGCCAGAAAGCTTTAGATGGAATTCGCCCCATGTGCAAAAAGACAGAACAAGGACCAAATTCGATTTTTAGGCAAAGACAACGAAATTCGGATTTGCCCTATCATAAATGTGACCGGGGACTGCGACGCTGGAAGACTTTTATAACTGTCTGAATTCACTGAGTTATTTCAGATGCATAAGAAACCCGTTGACTAGTCTATGTGTATGTCTAATAAGGATAGAGAACCCCTAATGTTCAGTCAAAAAGTTTTATAGGCTGTTGCAGTTTTCAATGTCTTATAGTTTGCCCTGTTCAATTGTATGTTATTGCAATAGTAAGTATGCTAATATATGATATATAACGTAGAGACATTCCGTAACCAAATACCGTTTGATTTCAGTCGTTAGAAAATTATTAGGGGTCTCCATTTTTTTGAGAAACAAAGTGTAAGTCATACAACATACGTAAAATATATATATACAAAAATATACAATTTAACATATACATATTGCTGGTCAACTTCCGGGGTATGTCGGTATGGATGTATCAAAAGTGACAACCGGAAGAATACCGAGAGGTAGTTTTAGAGTAATTAACTATTACACCTGCTAGTCCCATTAACCCTTAGCACTCTGTTACACTCTGGCACAAACTGCATTGTAATACTAATGTGATATACAGTTGTCAGTGTGGTAAGGGTTAAGAGAAGTAAACTTGCACTATTACTTGGCACTATAGTTACAGTAACGATTTCTAGTGGTTACAGGAAACATGATAGAATGTGGTTGAGAGGGAATGACAAATTCTAACAGCGCAGCGAATAAAAAATAATGAAGCACAGTAAAAACTCGGTTTCTAGCCACCTCTCTATAGCCAGGATTCTCTACAGTATGGATTTCATACAATGGATTTCCGTTATGCCAGAACAGATTTTTTGCAAGTTCTAATAACCATTTAGCTGATCATTCATCTAACAGTCCACTAGCTTGCCTCGGGAAAAAATGAGAAACCATTTACCAACAAAGACAAGGTTTGAGATTACCGTCTGATTGGTTATGAAGTGAAAAATTGGGAAAACAGGAAATTCTCTGACACGAAGCTGCCAGTGATAACTCATAAGAACCGTTCATATTTGTGATTAGCTAAATGAAATCTCACGTTACACTTGATAAAATTGCCAAAAAATCACTCATTTGCACTTGGTGCTGCATGTCGGGAGAAAAGTGATCTAGAAACCGGGAGGTGATGAGAAACGAATGATAATTCATCGTGAAAATTAAATCGTCTCCCGGTTTCTGCCAACAAATCAGGTCGTTTCCAGAATGGCTTATGAGTGAGGGGTGACTGTACGGGTAGCACTAATGCATGAATCACAAGAAACATAGAGATACTGCATAATTTTGTTATCGAAATAATCGAGTGTAAATTGTTAAATTTAGGACTAGTAAATTTGGATCTCATGAAATACTCAAACACAATCCCAGACGTTTACTACTTAGTTCATGTCTCAGTCGGGAAGAAAATGGGCACATTTATCGGCACACCCACACTAACGAACAAACCGCTACTGCTACAACTTTTAGTACCGCGTTTTATAACGACCTCTGGACGGATGCGTAAACCACTATAACACTTATACATCTGTTAGTAAGTGAATATGGACCGTATTCCTCGAACCAATTCCACGAGGTCTACTCCCGAGGTTTAAGAGCTACAACCGCAGCAACAAGAACTACGACGTCAACTTATTGAAACTCTCGAGAGAAACGACAGAATTAATCAATTAAAGTTATCTCCCTTTAAGGAAAAACTTGCTTTTATCTTTTTCTTACAGAAGAAAGAAAACTTTATGAAACCTTATGGACTGATTGAACTGTTAGCCACCAAGAATCAAGGGGAGATAATACCCACGTAGCGTGAAGACAACAGTTTTGCTTGACCAACGTATACAGTACACCAATATTTCACAATAACAAACAATGGGATAGAAAAATCAAATATTTAGTTGCCTCATTCCTCATGCGATAATTTGTTGATCTAAATTACCGATACAGTACTTCAAATATATCCAGATATGCCACGAATAACTGAAGCACCAATATATTACAGTACCTCGGAAATATGCATATCCAGGTATGCTACAAATAACTGAACCACCAATATAGTACAGTACCTCGGAAATATGCATATCCAGGTATGCTACAAATAACTGAACCACCAATATATTACAGTATCTCGGAAATATGCATATCCAGGTACGCTACAAATTACTGAACCACTTATATGCGTTACTTCACAAATCCTTATGCTTATTCAGGTATGCTACAAATGAGGAAACTACTGGTATACAGTGCTTCAATATGCTATGTATTTAGGTATGCTATGAATAGCCAAACTATCAGAAACACATGTCAAAAATGATATCCAGGTATGCTCAGATAACTAGACCACCAGCATACAGTAATTCAAAAATGATGTGTATCGAGGTATGCTACAGATAGCTTAACCACCAAGACACCAGCAATCCAAAAATTAATGGGTGTTCGGGTATGCTATAGATAACTATTCTACTGGTATATAATACTTTAATAACACTGCATATCTGGGTATGCTATAAATAACTCAGCCACTTATACGCAGTACTTCAAAAAGGATAAATATCCAGTTATGCTATAACTAACCAAACTACCAAATATAGTCATTTGGTATGATACCTATTAACAGTATGCTAAAATTAACCAACTACCAGAATATTCCTTTGAAAAGATGCACACCCTGAGATGCTACAAATAATTGAACCACAAGTCAGTATACACTACTTGACAATAGTATGTGTCCATGTATAATATGCAGAACACCAGTATATGATACGAGGGTAGGCGGAAAAGTTCATACGCCGACCATGACACCTTTTCCGAATAAGATTGTTTGGTGGTTATTTTTCAACACAGTCCTATTTACACTCTACACAGTTCAACGATGTTGCAGCGCTTGGATACCCGTGGTATAGAAGCCCGCATCTTGATCACTGAAAAACTGCTCGATGGTACTTATGACGTCATCGTTGGTTTAATATCGTTTGCCATGACGTCATCATTGGTTTAATATCGTTTGCCAGCCAAATGTGGATAATGCAGCGGCATTTTTCTCTAATGTATCCACCATATCAGCATCGATGTCATTTGGAGGTAAGCCTTTCATAGCCAGATATTTGATATGCTCATAGAGGCAAAATCTGGTATTTTGGTCTGAAGCTGAGGTAAGACTACACAAATGATTAATAAATGTGAATACACTGGAAACAACTGTGCACCATGTCACCAGAATGCTATATGAAAAGTTCATCTGTCGGCGTCGTTCTTGCTGAGCCTATGAACCTTTCAGCCTACCCTTGTACCTAAAAATCCAGGTATGTTACAATTACTAAATCACCGGTATACAGTACCTGAAAATGCGTACCCAGTACTATAACTTAATATTCCCAGTCAGGTAAATAAAATAATCAAGATTATGATATATTACAGAAGCATCCTTGGATATTCATAAATAAATTTCCATGGAGGCTGATGGCACTGTGAAGCTTTCATGACGAGATTAATTAGTTGATGAACTAGTGGCCAAAAAACCAGGTGTGTCAGTTTTTCTTCATTAAAATCTACAGTACAGTGAAAGTGGAATAAAACGAGAATTTTGTGATATTTCTTGTGATATTTATGTAACTATTCATGTACTTTACGGAAAGTAACGTTTGGTTAAGTTAGAATAATAATATTATGTTACAAAATTCATCGTGAAAGATATCGCGACTCCAACCATTTTGTTTTGATAGTAATTCAACAGACAAGTGAATTTTTTGGCCAGTAGTTCGTTATACACGCGCAATAAATGTGGGCGCAAAAAGCCAGCTGTTCTTAACTTAAACGTGTCTGATAGCCTTGTGTTAAAAGGGCACTATAAATTAATAAAAATTCATTTCATTGACTCCATATTCATACAGCTGTGTTTAAACGATCGAACGAAGTTTAGAATCAATATATGAGACCCACCATGTCAAAATCAGTCGGAAGTCGGGAAATCCCCAAATCAGTAAAATGCTAATAATACATTACAACATGAAATATATGGAATTTTGGTTTTTTCCATTTAAGGGTACTTCAGACATTCATAAAAATATATTTTTCTGTGTGAAATATGCTTAAAATATCGTATTATTACCAGTTTAAAATGTGTGACAATGTTTGGTCGCCGTTTTCTCGATATTAAGTTTCTCCACTACGATGTATATATTTGCCGATAGTATTGTTACCTCTTTATGGATTATTATGATTTTAGTAGCATTGGGAAGCTGCTCTCATTCTCTCCCCAGACACGAATAAATCACTTAATCGACAAATTGAGACTTCAGGCTGATTTTCCCATGGTGGGTCTCATATATTGATATATTTTGTTGAATGAACTGATTTTGATTGCGGCTAGGCTGTACATATTTAACTGACCGGTAATATCACTGGAGAAGGTTAAGTCCGATACACAACGCGTCAGCTACGTTATGAGCAGCGCAAAATAAGGGGAGATTATAACATTTATGAGAAATTTTGTATAATTCAATCGTAAATTTTAATGCACTTATTTAGAAATTTCCAATTACACGGGAATCTCAGAACCAATTACACCGTAATACAAGTTGAAAAGTATGACCACTTAATATTTTCAGTAGCGTTAGTTCCAGTGTGTTGATATTTGAATCGCCAATGAAATTTCGAGGTCAGCGATGTAATATGTTATTCTATATAGAGTAGTAAATAAATTTTAAGTAATGTTACCGGTCGCAAATGTGCGTAACCATCGGCGACGAGTTGCTATAGCGAGCTCGGATGATTGATATGTTGCTATGAATGTTCGCGCGCAATACAAGATAAACAAGTGATATGTGGTGATGTCTAGCGTGGAAACTTGTGTGTAAAATACCGTTAGTTGATGGCGCGTTATTTACATCGTCGTATGTTGGATAATAGAGAAAATGCTAATAATAATGGATGAATAGAGAATTAAATGTCAATTAATGTGCGTTAATAAAAGGAAGTAACGGAGTGGATGCAAAAAGTGTTAGTCGTCAAAACATACTCTGTCGATTTAGCCAAATTAACCTAAATTTAATGATTAAAAAATTTCGCTAACGGGAAACATTATGGGAGACGTACACCCGAGATATAACGCGTAATGAAAAACGCGATAAACAGATGCATGTCGCTATATGCGGGTCGTACTGTATGCAGCTATCACAGATATATGTTGCTATGCGACTGATAATTATCGTTATCACGTAGGAACGCGGTAATATGTACAAAATATTGTTGCGGTATAACGTTCAATGCGTCGACTGCTTCCATAGAAATATCGCGTGTACTGAATAGGGCGGGCGTGGCTATGATCTGTGAAACACTTAAGAATAATGCAGTGAAACCTGTTAAATTGTCATACATTTTATAATGCGATTAGTAATGCAATTCTCACATCTGTATGTATGCGTGTACCGTTAGATTAAACGGCCCAACCATGCTGTCTAGGCCAACGTTGGCCTTTTATAAAGATAGCCCATAGCAGGATTATTGATGTGTCTCTGAAACTGTGGGGAAAAATCACCATAGTGCAAGCCACATCGTTGCGGCAGACGGTTGACCTTTTTCCGTGCACGCTGCCAGTTTTGGATGACTGCTTAGGGATGTCGCAAACTCCACTAACTCTGTAGATATATATACGATAGATTATATACAGCGAGATAATGATATAGCGGAAATAGCTAAGACATGAGCAAACATCCGCGATACAGCAACGTCATCAAGAAGCTCGTGTAAAACGTGCTCCCAAAGTCTCGATGGACTAACGGTATTCGAGGCATTTTCTGCCTAAAATTTCTGCCAGAGAGATCGTATATTAGATAAATCGAGAATTTCAACCAGGGGTGATGAGGAATCCAACTCCCACTAAACTAGACACCTGTCTCCTATGTCTATGTTGCCGACAGTGATAACACACCATATTGTGATTCGCCATTAGAGCTGTCACGAACCATTACTGATCCCATTGAATATCGATGGTTACTCTGACAATCTTAATCTCTATAACCTATCTATTATTTTATCCACAAATTACCAGTTATAAAATATTTAAGCAGCGGTTCAATGTAATGGGGAAGAAATTGATTTATCCCTGACCAATCAAAATTGACCAATACTGGCCAATCGCAATGGAAGTTTGAGATTGCTTGATAATATTTCACCAGCCGTCGCTATACTGAAATTCAAGCAGCACAGATCATTTTGGATGGCTTCTCTAACCAATGGATATAAGCACCCACAGATTTGCCTTAAATGGCATGGTGTAACGTTTGTGAGTGACTCAATCGGTTAACTCAGAAAAGCGACAAATATAACAGTCACGATCAATTATTATATTAAACAATATAATGTTAAAAGGGTTCTCCGATAATTAAAAATCACGTACCCACTGACCCAGTTGATATATTACAAATTTTCACCTTCCACCCGAAAATATATTAAACAGCATTCCAGCAATAATGCCTCGATATTGATAAATACCGATAGTATCGTGACAGCTCTAAAAAGGCTATATGGTTATTAGTTAGCTCATCTATACAAGTGATACGTTTCC
The DNA here is from genome assembly GCA_011762755.2 of Epimenia babai. NCBI lineage: Eukaryota > Metazoa > Mollusca > Solenogastres > Cavibelonia > Epimeniidae > Epimenia > Epimenia babai. The sequence goes on along the minus strand of WURV02067338.1, from coordinate 12,224 downwards.
GTCTATGACAATACACAAGGTTGGTTATGGTTACGCATGATTTAACAAATGGTTGTGATGCGATATTACGGTAACCGCCGCGGAATTGGGTCAGTGGGACGTCGTGGCGGTGGGCCCGAGACGTTTCAGTAACGATCGATCGTAGACCCAGTGTTCGCCGACTTCGTGAAAGTGCTGTAACGAAGAACGACACTAGAATATAGAAATAAACGGGCGACGTATTCGTGCTGGTATCGTCGATCGGGTTCGAGGGAAACTTTCGATATTAATGGAAATATTAATGGTGTATATATATAGGTATATTATTGAAGTACTCTATAGACGCGGAGACTGCAATTAGGCCATTGTGCGGGGCCTTCTTGGCCCTTTATGCTGTGGTTATTATTTCATCGTTGAAATAGTTAACCTCGTTGATTGCAGTGGGCAATGTCCATAGTGGAAATTACTTAGTCAGGCTAGGCAAGTGTCCTCCACCCATCTATTCATTTGGTTCAATGGCACTCCCTCCGTTATATCCATCATAGGTAACAAGTACGAAAATACAAAGGTAACACGTTGTTGACAAACTATATAAGGATTACCACAAGCTTTCGTGTATCGAGTATACTTCATCGGGTGCATTGCCAGGTGTTACCTTTATATTTTCATATTTACGACATGGCTAACACGTCAACCCACACCTCTATGATCGGTGATAAGTACATACGGGAAGTTAACAAAATAGCGCTAAGAGAAAGAGAGACAATGGTATCCGAAACGCAGTGTAAGGGTCAAGGGTGAGAAGACAAAGCGAACGTAACCACCCTGCAGAGGTGCACCCTGACCCCTATCAACTGCAACCATCATCTGGCTTGCTCGATGATAATTGCGTTATTTATCTCCCTTACCTTATGATATTAAAAAGAGGTAGAATGAACCCCTAGTATACCATGGATGTATATACGCGTCATGATGGAACGGGTTTAACACCGACCGACATATATCGTGTATATATATATATATATATATAGGGCATACAGTAACATGTTCTGTAATGCAATCACGATCCTTAGCCTGAATACAGAATGATGAATATATTTTATATCATGATGTCTTATCTGGAACTGTTACATGTGCACTGTTATCAAAGATGGCGTCACAGCGACCGTCTGCTAGATTATATACACTGCGGGTGTCGCGTCTATAATAGGGTGGCACGCAAAGGGTTAAGGTGTATTCGTTCTTACAGTTGGAAAGAAATTCACAGAAAAAAACCTATACTTCTGATGGGACTCGATCCCACGACCTCCAGATAACCAATTTGTTGCTTTATCAACTGAGCTACAGGGGCAAGCTTTCGCATGTTATATAGGTTAAATAGGTTTTTTATATAGCTTAAATAGGTTTTTCTGTGCATTTCTTTCCATCTATTTGTAGAACCACATTGGCTAACGCAATTTACAACCACATAAGGAAAACGCCGCAAAAATTAGCTAATCAAGTCATATACCATCATCATGCTTTTAAAAGATATCTGTGCACTTCGCTGGCTATGATATAGACTTTAAACAACAGTTGTTCTGAAAAAACAGTGTTAAATACCCAAATGCACAGGCAAAAGCTTGCCCCTGTAGCGCAGTTAGTAAAGCACCAGACTGGTTATCTGGAAGTGGTTCCATCAGAGGTATAGGGTTTTTTCTGTGCATTTCTTTCCATCTATTTGTAGAACCACTTTGGCTATCCTCCCATTTACAATCACGTTCTAACAGTTAACATTCCTCTGGATTTACTTGCCATAATCGTTCCGTTAATGGGAGGTAAGCATCAACGTGGTGAACATTGGTTTGGCAGTTGACATTTCCCTGGATTTACCTCCCTTACATATTGACGTTAAAGGGAGGTAACATCACGATGGAGTACCGTAGTTTCGCAGACATTTTTCTACATTTACCTCCCTTACACCATGACGTTAAGAGAGGGAGTCGAGCGCTACAACGATGTACCTTGGTTTGCCAGTTGACATTTCTTTCCTTACGCTCCCTCGCCTCCTCACGCTGCTTCTCTTCGAGGATGTGCTTGTATTCTGTGGCGTCAGTGTCTTTCCTCTCCTTCAGTGCGGCCGTCACCTTCTCCCACAACCTGGCAAAACGTGGGAAACGTGCCTTCGCTAATCTTGAACCTCACACAGGTGTTACAGACTGAATTACATGTACCTGGAATGCACTCCTCATTTCATCACACAGACCATCATCTCTCATGCCAATTACACAGCAGTTCTAGACATATTTTTGACCAAAGTCCATCACCCATTATATTTCCATCACCAAAATTTTCCATCCATCATTTTCGTCTCAATGAGTATCATGTATTACAGTACTGTACGTGTTATGTAGAGAGGGTATAATACGCAGTGAAACTCTGCGCGATACGAAAATTTCGTTACATCGCACATTACATTGAAATAAATAAAAACCAATAGTAGCATCATTATGGTTTAACAAAAATTGATTAAAGTATAGAAGCATTGAAGTATATCCTTCGCATACACAAGGAATGCTTCATTGGGTGAATTAGTAAGAAAATATAAAACACATATTTATATAAAGAATAAGTACAGTGATGAGAAAATACAATAATACACAGGTGGGCTAAACTATAGTTTGTTTTGTTTCTTCATAAAGACTACGGTGGTGACCCAACCTACATTACAATTAGTAGGGTAAAGTAGTTCAAAAAGCAAACAGCAGATTGCAGACCCTCATAGGGGAGTCCCCAACCATTTATGGTACTTTAAAAATCAGTGTAAAAACTTTTTATAGTAATATTAAACACCTAGACTTTTCTAATTACGCTACTTCGGTGGCCAGATCTTGCAGTTTGGGGAACGTGTCTCCAACGTGTCTCCAGTATAACTTTTTAAAGCCTCCTGCGTTAATCTGGAGAGAAACTGCTATAAACCCCGCCCTGCCGAGGGTATGGGAAACCGTGTAGTTACTTAAAGGCTTGCTGCTTTTTGTTGCGACCGTGTTTCGGCTGCTGATGGCTCCACTCTCTCCACTGGCCCTTATTTTTCCGTTATCTCATCCTATTGCACACGATCAAATATACAAGATATTCAGCCGAGTGTGAAGCACTTTAAGGCGGGTGTGCCCACATGGAACGCGGTGGCGCGTCCACCGAGATTTCTCGGTATACACCACAGCGATTTACCCATCGAACCCATCAAAATAACCGCGGTTTACAGCAGATTCGTAAAGGGCCAGTTATGGGCTAAACATTGGGCCTAGCGCGGCCTATTTCAGCAGATAGAACGTAGCTATAAGACATGACATCTAACAATAGCACCACGTTATGATAGAAGTTGGTGAAGACACGAACCGCCTTGACTCCGTCTCCAACTGCTGCTCGCGTGGTTTGACGATCTTCTTTATCACGGGCATTCGTATCGTGTCGATAAACATGTCGGTCGCCTGTCACGTGACAATTAATCGTGACCGTGACGACTGATTAACCGCGACATTTACTAACCCAAGACGATCGATTAATCATGAGAATTGATTAACTGTAACAATTAAATAACCGATTAAACGCATGACGGTGGATTAATTTATCGTGACCATTAATTTGCTGCGTTATTTGTGACATTTAACAACTTGGAGACAATAAACCGGTGCCGATTAATCAATCGTAACGGTTGTAGCTTTGTAAATTGACATTTTGGCTAGCAAAAGCAGGGAGGCTAGAAAGCTCAGGCATCGGCTCTTTGCTGTCAGCCCATTTACACATACATACACACACCACACACACACACGCGCGTACTGCTGGGCATGCTGGATTGTGAGCTCTCTCAAATGTCTTCAAATGCGACGATAAAATCGGGGAGAAGTGAGCCTATTGTCTCTACATGTATCGATTGCATCCATCATTGTATCATTGACTAATCTACGAGAATCGTGCGACGCAAAAAAATACAGCATTCACAGGCCACAAGTTTCAGCCAATCAACGCTCTCAGATGTGGTTTACAGTGAACGTTTACGGAAGCTCTTCAGAGCTGATAAAATACCCCCGAAACTCGTATATCAACCGTCAAAGATGATATCAAGCATTTCTTCATTTTCTAGACAGGTTTCCTACAGCAATTGGGGATGAATGACTTAGGGAGGATCATCACAGAAAAGTCAAGCGGTGGGCAGATTCGAACCCATGACCTTTCAGTTACAAATCCATTGCTGCTACCACTTGACTAACCACTACCCATGAGATGTATAGGTGTTTTTCTGTATATTTCTTTCCAACTATTCAGAGAACCACATTGGCTACCCCCATTAAAACTACTCATATATCATATACATCTATGTTCAAAATTTCTCCTACATCTAGAAATAAGATTTGAGGTTCTATAGGCAATTTGAATAGACACATGGCATACTACATCTTGGTGGGTGGACGACGAACTGCAAATGGTTGTCATACCCCGTTCGAGTATTTGGCGTGAAACTCTCCGTTCCATGTGCCTTCGATGCTGCAGATCGGCGTTCTTTTGTCGTTTGGTGAGAAAATCTCTGCTGTGACTCGATGCTTCTTCCCGCCATAAAATGGCTGCATGTAAAACATGGCGGCTGCATGTAAAACATCGTGGCTTAATGTAAAACATCGTGGCTGAATGTAAAACATCGTGGCTGAATGTAAAACATCGTGGCTGCATGTAAAACATGGCGGCTGCATGTAAAACATCGCGGCTGCATGTAAAACATCGCGGCTGCATGTAAAACATCGTGGCTGCATGTAAAACATCGTGGCTGCATGTAAAACATCGTGGCTGCATGTAAAACATCGTGGCTGAATGTAAAACATCGTGGCTGAATGTAAAACATCGTGGCTGAATGTAAAACATCGTGGCTAAATGTGAAACATCACGGCTGCATGTAAAAAATCGTGGCTGCATGTAAAACGTCGTGGCTGCATGTATAACATCGTGGCTGAATGTAAAACATCGTGGCTGCATGTAAAACATCGTGGCTGAATGTGGAGTGGGGAAAAAAATTCATTTATATGCAAGCGAATTGCTATTGAGGTTTATTTATTAATTTATTGTATGTCATTCATATATTTAGAGTTTTTAGTTTTTTGGCAAAAATAACTTAATAGAGCAGTCAACCTATTACTACAGACATAATGACAAATCGTGTCATAGAAAAGGCAAAGCTAAAAAGTGTCACATATATATAGCCAAAGAGTTATTGGCAATATGCATACTGAAAGAGTGAGAATAAACCAATATGTACATCTATGTAGCGAATCGACATCCCGCTGAGAAATCGTCAAACTGGCGGACTGACCTTCGTGTGAAACGACACGTTGGAAGTATAACCGCTTTTGGCACAATTTATCACAATTTTGCCGCCGAGTTCGAACCAAGGCACTGTCAGTATTGATCTGAAAAGGGTTTTTGAAGTAGATAGCCGTGTTCTTAACATGCTAGATTTGTAACTGAATGGTTGTCGGTATGAAACCACCTGCCTATTAGCCTTTCTTGAATTACTAATCGTCAGCAACTTATCTATCGTCGATTGCAGGAGAATAGCCATCTATAAAATGGTGTATGTCATACATGCGAGCAGCAAAACAATTGTATATGCACTGAATAGCTGCCACAGAAATTTTCGGGTAAATTGTATTTGATAGGTTATTTTGGCTGACACTTGCACTGTACGTATATATGTTGTACTTTAGTTTACCTATTATGTGCATGTCCTGTTTTCACGTCTAAGTTGTAATCTTTGTTTAAAATCGTTCATATATAGTGGGTTATCAATTGGCATCATGTAGTACCATATCACATTTTAAGCTAGGTAAACCGTGATGTTAGGACCACTCCCTTAGCTAACTTATAACACCTCTATGTTTAATAACATTTTGATGCAATTTTATCAAGCTAAGTCCATCTGGAATATGTAAACGTTTGCATACAGAGGCAAAGGGGAAGAGAATTTCATAACATTGACCCTGAACATAAAAACGAACGATCTTTAGAACTTACAAGACATGCGAGGAAAATAACATGATACTAACAAACACCGGGGTGATCCAAGCACACTTTGTCAAGGGCTAGTTTCCTACTGGCTAAATTATGGCACATGAATTTACCCAGTTTTAGTGAGTATATAACCTGTTCAAGAGGATTTTGATAGCCATTTCAGAATAGTTACTCATTTGCTTGTCTGATATATGTGTTTTGAATGCAAATAAATTTTTTAACCCTAACCCTAAACGATATCTAATTTTTGGATTTTTTTATTATCATAAAGTGGTTAAAAGCAATTTTATATATATATATATAATTAGATATATATAACTTCAATGAATGATAATTATAATTTTGGTATTATTTTACTATTAATCTACACCCGCTCTCACGTATTTTATAATACCCTTGTGTATTCTCACTCGGTAAACTACAATATGCAATACTCAACATCAATATCAACATTAAAACCATAGCAAATGACTAATTTTTGAGATATTGGCATTATGATATCGAAATATTTTCTACTATTTTGAGTTGTCAATATGCATGGTTTTATGCATTCGGCGTATTAATATTTCAAATCCAACGCTCAGCGCATGCACTCTCATCGTAGGTTTATAGGGTTAAGTTAGGGTTAAATGTCGATTTAAAAAACCAATGCGCTAAATATCTGAAATTTGAATTTGACAAATAATTGGAAATGAAAACATCGATAGCTCTACAATTGAAGATTTGCAACGGTTTTGATCTTGATATTCGTGAAAAACTGCTAAAAGTTAGTAACGTGTGAAAAAAATACGCGAGAATGAGTGTGGAGCAATCTTTACCATATTTTTAAGGTAAGGAGATAGAGAAAATCTACCATAAGCAGTTAAATTAAATTATTAAATATTGACACTAACCTTCCATAACCATTGGGAAATGAGAGAGTGTATTCTTCGTCATAATCAAGGACTGATATGACCGATTGACCAACAAGGTGGACACCTATTGACAGTCCTAGGAACTTAGACTTAGTCCAGATGTAGCCATTACATGAAATTCTTTTGTTGTAGTTTTCTGCGTAGAAGGCTGAAACTGGGTATAAAATAAATGCTGAAACCTATGGTGAATAAAATTTTTCAACAAATATTGTTATATGGCTTAACATAGGCCAGTCTCACGTATTCACAAAGTAACGGTAGACAAAACACGCGGGCGGCCATTTTGGAAGAAACCGAAAGAGAAACCAGAGAACAATATAGAGCTGAAAAAGACAACACCAAAAAACTATTCTGATAAATAGTTATAGAACAGCAGTATGCGTTTTCAATAAAGAACTCGCGGTAATCAGTATCTTTTCAGTAAAGATCAGATATCTTTTGTAGTCTAAATATATGCTGCATTACATAAAAAAATCATATATTAGAGAAAAATAGATTTCTGAGCAAGATGATTATCATTGGAGCAAATATGAGATATCTATTAAGCAATCATGAGGCCTCTTTTATGTAATAATAATTTTTATGGAATAATTTCTGTTTTAAGTAGAGATAAGTCTATTTTGAGTGAAGATAAGGTCTGTTTGAAGTGAAGATGAGGTCTGTATTAATTAAAGATAAGGTCTGTTTTAAGTGAAGATGAGGTCTGTATACATTAAAGATAAGATATTTTGATAAGTGATGGTAATTAGGATAGCCAATGTGGTTCCATAAATAGTTGGAGAAAAATGCACAGGAAAAACCTATACCCCTGATGGGACACGAAACCACGACCCCCAGATAACCGGTCTGGTGCTCTACCAACTGAGTTACAGGGACGAGAATATTCCAGTGTTTTAGGTATTTACACCGTTTTTTAGAACTTTGATAAGGTCGGTTTTGAGAAAAGATAAGGTCCATACTGAGTAAAGATAAGGTCTGTTCAAGTAAGATCTGTTTTGAGTAAAGATAAAAATCTGTTTGAAGCATCTGTTTTAGGTGAAAATAGTTTGTTTAGAGTGAAGACGCTTCTTTTGAGTGAAGATAGTTTGTTTAGAGTAAAGACAACAAGGTTTCTTTTGATTGAAGAGAGTTTGTTTAGAGTAAAGACAAGGTGTTTTTTGACTAAAGATGGTTTGTTTAGAGTAAAGACATGGTTAGTTTAGAGTGAAGAGAGTTTGTTTTATGTGAAGATAACTTGTTTACAGTCAATACGAGGTTTGTTTTGAGTGAAGATAGTTTGTTTTGAGTGAAGATAATTTGTTTACAGTAAAGACGAGGTTTGTTTTGAGTGAAGATAGTTTGTTTTGAGTGGAGATAATTTGTTTACAGTAAACACGAGGTTGGTTTTGAGTGAAGATAGTTTGTTTAGAGTGAAGATGCCACTAACTGGGTGGATGGTGCGAGACTTGCTCTGCCACAAAAGCGAGACTGTCTCTTGACGCCCACGGCACCGGACCATCGTGGACCAACTCCTGATGGAACAAACAAACAATTAACTGAGTAACGAAAATCATAAAAATGCCATCAGCCAAGCGCCCAAAGTTTTAGTGAATCTAAAAATGGCACTCTCGACGAATTATAAGGGGAGATAATGGCTTGAAGATACAAAATATATAAAGATGTATACAAGGTTTCTGAAGAATAAAAATTAAGGTACGCCGATATCTATCTATATAACATGATCAAAGTCGCGATGCAGTTACTGACCGATGAGGCATTAGCTCCGGGGATTTTCCAGCAGCATGAAAATGTCTCCCCGAGGATCGGGTTGTAAGGTTTTTTGGCGACGTCACCGTTTCGTCCCGCGTGGAACGCTGAGAGGTACCACCTGACCGTTGCAATCATTCGCTCTTCCGGAGTCTTCTTGTCAGCGATTCTGGTTATGTATGTAGGGTAAATGTGTGTCTAAATGAACTGGGAACACTTAATTCATTGTCCCATTATCATTCACCAATCACATGATAATGTGATTCTTACTGAGGAAATACCATGGGTACGTTCTACTAATTTTTTCATCCACCTCGTGTCGCAAAATGAAAGCATTTGATGTTTTTTGATTGTTTGCACGCTATACCAAATATGCGGCATGTCATGTATAGTAAAATGAGTATTTTGCAGTCGCCTCACCCATACTTTTTAATTCTCTTACGTCATACATTAGACAATGCTCAGAACTAAATACCTTTAAATCCAAACTTAAAACATTCCTTTTTTCTACTGCCTTTTGCTAAGTTGACAGTGGGTAATTTTATAGTGCAATAATATGTAATTTTCTTATATTTGTGTTTTTTATGATGTTTTTCTAATCTGTGCTGTAATATTTTTAGTTATATTTTCGTTATATGCAATCTTACTGTATATACCTATTTCGCTTACGATTTATTCATGGTATACCGAGTTCGATTTTGAACCGTATTCCTTGTGTTTTTAGCTAATCATAGCATAAATTTGTAAAATGTCTTCGATAGGCATGTGTTAAAAGGGCACTATAAATCAATAAAATTTCATTTCATTTCATGACGAGATAGTGGACAGGCAGGAACCATGAAAGACTGTGCCATCAACTCCGAAATTGCAGAGGTACAAAAACCTTAAAACCACAATTCAAAGCCTATTTTGGACCTCCGTTTGCTATTGATTCTTTGTGGAATTAAGCAATTGGACAAAAATCATCTCGTCTGCATTTTTATGTGATTAAATTAATCACATACGAGCAAAAAATGTCTGGATGGGCGAGGAAGTCAGCGTACATCTCGAGCAACGACCTTCGCTCGAGAATGAAGGTCGGCAGAACCACCTTTGTGAGGTCCATTCCAATCCGGACTTGGCTGATGAGGTAAGAGATAAGGCTGCCATGTTCGTTTAGTGAGTCGACTGTCACAACATACACAATATCATCATTGTAGCAACATAGCTGTTACTAGGAATGTTGTCACATAAAAGATGGTGAGTTACTAAGCCTGTGGCAGCATGGAAGATACTCAGGCTGTAGCAACATACAAGTTACTAAAGCTATACTAATACAGGAAATTACTAAGACCCCAACAACATAGAAGTTACTAATGTTATAGTAACGAATGTTATAGTAAGATGCAAGATACTATGACCATACTAACGAAAAGGTTACTAAACCTAGAAACACGGGTGTTCATAAAACTGTAGTAACACAGAAGTAACCGTAACTCTGGCAACAGAAATTTTACCATGACTGAAGCAACATAGGTTACTAAGACTGTAGCAACATGCATTTTGCAATGACTAGTAATACAGAAGTGACTATGACAGTCGCAACAGAAATGTTACCATGACTTCCAAGCTGTGTTCTATTATTAAAAGTAATGAAATAGAGACCAACTCACGTTGTTCAGAGTCCTTGATGTCATACAACTCTGCAATAGCAAGATAAAAAATCATTCATTTAAAAATCACCTAGACAAATCACTTAACAACAAAAAATACACAAAAATGACAAAAATCATGATATGATAGTTAAAAAATCATACAAAATGTTTTACAAACCATACTCAATAAAAAAATTATAAAATATGGTTGCTGTGTAAGATAAAGATTTATAGATCAAAATTTATAGACAAAGAATAGTATTTTTTAATTATTTAATCTGGACTTGATGTAAAATTAAGTGGTCAGATGTTTTATATAAATAGGTTATAAAATATAAATATAAAATTTTATGCGCATGTACTCGCCATCAAAATAGTCATCTTCAGCGGAGATGACTTCCGGCTGAATTTCCAGGGCACTTACGAATTGGGATAGGCTGGTGTCACTGACTCTATACAAAACGGATGTTACGCAAGATGGGCGAGTTGTGATAAATGATTAATCAATCGCAATAAATAAGACAGAACACGATGAATAAAAACATCAAATACAATGCCGAACACAAAAAATAAAGCATCGAATACAATACAATGCCAAATACAATAAATAAAAGATCAAATACAATAAAATGCCCAAAAAATAAATAAAACATCAAATAGTATAAATTGAAATGAATAAAACATCGATTACATGAAAACCCCAAACAATAAAAGAAACATCAAATACAGTAAGATCCAAAACACAATAAAAACCATTTAATACACCAAGATGCCAAAGACAATTAACAAAACATCAAATACATAAGTTACCAAACACAACAGATAAAACATCACACAAATATACTAAAATATAAAACACAATAAATAAGTTATCAAGCCTACTTAATAAGATGTCAAACACAATAAATAAAAACCTCCCAGCACAATTCATAAGAAATCAAATACGATAATATAGACCACAGTATCAGATCACTTAATCAACATTGTAAACTTTAGAAGCACTTAAACCTTACTCCAAATACAATAAGCAGACTCAATGTATATATGAGTGACATACAGTATAGAGAGCGTGTAGATTGACATTTATACCATAAGTAAGTTTAATCTTTGCTCGTGCAGTTAGCCAAATGATGGTTTATGTCCTACGAGAAAGGCAGCTCACCTGTTTATTGTCCAGGTGCACATTTATCCGTATTGTCAACAAGTAACCATAACAGGCAGGACACAGTACTTTGGCCTCGAATGTGCGAACCCTCTGCTTTCTGATCCATAGCCCAGTTCTCTATAAACTCCGCTCCCCTATGAACTAGCTGCAGAACTCGATGAAATATTTCTGACTCGAATCTTATCACTGTACTCGCTTACTCGATTCAGCAAAAGTGAGTACTCACGGTATAAACTCATTGACGTCGTAAAAGGACTCGTCTTCGCTGCTCGAGTACGATACGTCCGGAACACTGGCGGAATCCGTGCGGGTGGCGCTGTTATCGAGTGTCGAAACTGAGTCTAACGATGCCGAGGTCATGTACGATGATGTCAACGTGGTACTGGAGCCTGTGTGATAGCCGATATCGTCATTTGATCCACGTAACTATCTTGACCACACATGGATGTGTATATTATAATATCGTAATGTAAGGTACAATGTACTAAAGTGTAGTAGTCATAGTTAACAGATAATCTTCTTGACCACACATGGATGTGAATAGTACAGCTTGGTACAGGATGCTGTGTAATAATAGTCATCTTGATCAAATAATCTGATTATGGTTAGACTCATTTATTATGTCACTGAACATGGTTAGACTCATTTATTATGTCACTGAACATGGTTAGACTCATTTATTATGATGTCACTGATTTTGGTTAGACTAATTTATTATGATGTCTCTAATATGGTTAGACTCATTTA
>WURV02067227.1:0-21281 GCA_011762755.2 Epimenia babai | reverse complement strand
CTACACGCCCGGTGCCTGCAGTTGGTTGCCGACCTGGGCATCGTAGACAACGTGGAACTCCCCGGAAGCGAACCCCAGATTGTGGCTCTTGCCCGCCTGACTGACGCCCGCGTCTTTGTTCAGCATTCGCGCGTAGCGCCGAGCGGCGACAGTGAGGGCAGCCCGGTTGCAATCACAGAGGCCGCCGTGGCCGGGCTTCCGGTTGTTTCCACGAAGCACGCCGGCATCCCGAAGATCGTGGTGGATGGGGAGACCGGATTCCTCGTGGATGAGGGCGACGTGGACGGCATGGCCCGACACATGGAGACCTTGCTGAAAGACCCCGAACTTGCCGCGCGCATGGGGTCGGCAGCACGCACGCACGCGCGAGAACACTTTCACGCCGATCAACAGATCGGGCACCTTCACGAGTTGCTCGTGTCCGCCGCGTCTGTCGGGACGAAACCCGACCAGCCCGCGTAGCTCGTTCCGAGCACCGCGGGCTGGGGGCAATTCGTCGCACGATCTCGTACTGGCGGCGAACTATTCGCTGAAGGGGCGAGCACCCTTGCCGTCGGCTTCACCGGCGTTGGGTTCGAGCACACCACTGACGTCGGACGGGTATCGAGCGGCGTACATCTTCACGGGGCCGGTCGGCTTGTCACCATCGTCACTGTCGTCACCACCGCCACCGGTGTCCATGTCGAAGTCGAAGTCGCCGAAGTCATCGTCGCCATCGTCGCCGGTGTCTTCGTCGTCATCCCCGTCGCCTTCGCCATCGTCGTCGGTTTCCGGTTCAGGTTCCGCGAAACGAGCGGTCCAGGCATCGGCATAGGACGAGTCGAACCACACCATCGGGTCGGCAACCACATTGCTGTCGCAACTGGCAAGAATCGTATCGCCGAGATCGTCGACGTTCATGGTCGTCATCTGCCCGGCACTATTCGGGCGGGTCCAGCGGAACAGGCCACCGCGGTTGTCCCAGAACAGATTGTGGTCCAGCGAAATGTGCTCGTTCGGTACAGATTCACGCGCCAGTCGGTCGAGCCACGTCGCCGAAATCACCACGCCTTCGGTGTGCGCGAAGATGTTGTGGTGCACCTTGGCGGTCACGTTGGACTTCACTTCGATGCAATCACCCTTGCCGTGCGTAGCCGGGAAAACAAACGCGAACGTGCAGTTCGCGACTTCACAGTTCGACCGTTGCCCGGCGCGCGCACCACTGGCGAGTTGCAGGGCGACGCCGGTGGACGACAGGAACACGCAGTTGTGCACGATACTGGTTGCCCCTTGATCGCCAGTGACCTGCACCGCGGCGACGTTCCCCGGGTTGAGGAAGACGCAGTTCTCGATCAGCGCGGTGCCCTGTTCCTTGACGAAGACTTCGAGCAACTCGTCGGCGGCTGAGCCGCGGCGCGACAGAGACTGCACCTCGCCCTCGGCGTACACGTTGCGGTCGCCACTGTCGAACGTCAGGCCATCGATCCGGACGTTCTTGATTTCTTTGGCGCGTGATCCGACGCGGATCAGCGGGTCGCGGCTGGCACGCTCGTCACTGTCCGGGCTGTGCTTCCACGCGATGGTCGTCGCGTTGGTGAACGGATCGCGGCTGGCGAAGTCGTCGGTATAGCCACCGATGAGCGTCAGCGACTCGGTTTCGACGACGAAGTGCCCGACGTTGTACTGGCCGTTGTAGAGACCGGAACTCAACCGAATGGTGTCGCCTTTCTTCGCCTTCTCGAGCGCGGTGGTCAGGTTGCGATATGGCTTGTCCTTGCTGCCGTCTCCATTGCGGTTGTTGCCACTCTCGGCCGACACGTAGATGTCCGCGCCCGTTCCCAGCCCACTGCTGCGCGACGAGTTGTTGCCGTTGCCCCCGTTGCCGTTGCCATTTCCGTTGCTGACGGCGGAGTTGCCGCCCCGGTTGGTGTTTCCAGAGTTGCCGCGATTGGACGAAGCGGTACTCGAATTCGAGCTACTACTGTTGTTGTCGTTGTCGTCGCTGTCCAGGTCGGGCGTCGGGATGTCATCCGCGTCAATCGTCGCACGCGAGTTGCCGGGCCCGTTGACGGTGCTGCTCGGGCCGGACGCTTTCGGGCCCGAACTGCTCACACCCTGCGACCCCACCTTGACCGATGGTCCGCTCATATTGGGTCCACGCTGATTCGTGGAGATGCTCTCGCAAGCGATCGGCGCTAACAGCATGGCGGCCGCCATCAGGAAGCCGACGCTGCGGCGGAACATGGAAGCAAAACCGGACATATGGATCCGTATTCCTCGCGCGAGACCTCAAACAAGGCCGGCACGTAATGGGGTTGGGGACGACACGAGTCATCGTAGATTGGCCCGAAGGGGTGTCAAGCCAACCGGATCTGCCATTTGCTGACGGCTCCAAACTGAACGATCAGGACGTCGTCGCGGTGACCAAGGTGCCCACGCGATCCGGTGTCGCGCCCCGATGACACTTCATGTCACTCTCCGTGTCACGATGTGGCACCTTTTCTCATCAGCTGGCTGGATTGATCTGTATCTTTCTGATATGATTGAAGTTGAAGGTTGATTCGTCGGTTGCCGGAACTGATGTGAGCTTCCTTGATCCGGGTAATGCACACCCTTTCAACAGGCTGTTCATAGGCATCGCAGTGTTCAACGGCCTCCAAACCGAAGATATTGGGCTATTGAGCAGCATTTTGGCTTTCAACACACAATATATGCGGCGTATCTGAGTTTGCCTGCCAACAAGCTGTATGTTCTTGCCTGCAAACAACTTGGGGACAAAAAGTGGCAAAGTCCGCCTTGACCGGCGAAGGTGATGGGGTATGCTCTAGGTGTGACACGAAGTGACACCCCGCTCCAGAAAGTGACAGGATCCCGGCAGGGCGACCTCCGCCGACGGGACACCCGCATCGAAGAGCAGGCCCCGCACCGTTTGGCCCGGACCCGTCAGGCCGCCGATCAATGAATCGCCGACTGCCATATTCCGGGCGCTACACGGTGCAGCTTGACGCGAAGAACCGCGTCATCCTGCCTGCCCCGTTGCGCAAGCTCGCCGACCAGGAAGATGCGTCGGGCGACTTCTACCTGACCACGTACACGACGGGCTGCCTTCACCTGTACACCGCCGCCGGTTTCCAGCAACGCCTGGACACCATGCGCGAGAACATGGAAGCCATCGAAGACGACGACGAGTACGACGAGGCTGAGCTGGCCTTCCAGCGATTCCTGCACGATTCGACGCCGCTACGGATCAACGAACAGGGACGCCTGCTGCTGCCGGCGGAACTGGGTGACGCCGCGGGGCTGACCAAGAACGAGCCCGTGCACATCGTCGGATCGGATGAAGTGATCGAACTGTGGTCGGCCGACAACTACTCGGCCCGGTTCGATCGCCACGAATCTGACCCGGTCCGTCGCGACAAGATGCTGCGCAAGTTGGGCCGCCGTCGCCCGAAGCGCAACAGCGACGACACCGCCGCTTCCGCCTGATCAATGAACTTTGACCGGAGCCGGGTGCGATAGCTGTGCTGACCTTGTCAGCCGGCGCCTCCGCCCCGCGTTCCCCGGCCGGGACCAGCGAACCGCGCTCCACCCGCTGGTCCCCGCCCCGACCGACCGGCCACCCGGTGCGTACCTGCGACTCACGCATCGGGTGGCCACCACCCCAGTGACTCCAACCCGCACGGACAACCCGTCCGCGAGCGATTGCCACCGGCGATCGTGCCGCCCACGGTCCGCCTGTGCCCCTGATTCCGAGCCGGTCTCGCCGCGCGTTCTCTGCGCACGTGACCGGTACCCGCCGACGGTCCGTGCAGCGCGGCCCGCCGGGTGGTTCGTCCCGATACGCTGCCCCACCGCCAGTCAGTCAAGGAGCCAACCGATGACGATGGCAGTTACCTCCCGCGAGCTGCAAGCCGCCGATCCCCGCCCGTCCACTGCTGACCGCCACTCGAAACGCATGGCGGGTGCCTACCGGATGGTGCGGGACGTGTTGTCGCGAAGCCGGTCGCTGGCATTTGATGACTACCTGCAGGATGTTCTCGATCACGCTGACGCGTTTCGCGAAGTCGCCACCTGGATGGAACGGGTGCAGCAGGTCGCCGCGATGCGTCCGTCGCTGGCTGCCCGCGGCCTTGGCATGAGCCCCGAACTGGCTCGAGCGCTGAAGTTGATTGAGACCGCCGAGCACGGCTGCCGCATGCGCCTGGTGAGCCAGAGTCCGAACGGCCCCGACGAGGGTATTGCCGACGCGCACGATCACGATCACGGCCGGATCGCCGACATCGCGTGATTCTGTTGCTGCGGGCACGAGGTGCACCGCTACGGCTCGGCTCCGCCGGGGCGTGCGCGAGTTGCCCGAATCCGATCAATCGACCACGACCGTCATTCCGACGGTCGTCCGTCGTTTCCGCGGTCGATCCACGAACAGCCAGAGTTCTTGACCCGCATTCGCGATGCTCCTACCACTGCGGGAGTTCCGAATGACGTCCCGCACTTCGGCCCCGACACCTGTATGCGACTTTCTACTCCGGGCACCATTCCGTCGGCAGCAACGGTCCTCGCGACCCTGGCCGTACTCACTGCCTTCGCGGTACCGTCTGTATATGGCCAGGATGTGATCGCAGCCGGCCGGCCCGGCGGGGTCGAGTTCGGATTCATTGGTGGCGAGTATGTGAACGCGGAAAACAGCTCCGCCAACACCGAACCATTCCTCGGCGGTACGCTCGGCATCGTGATCCGCGACCGCCAGTTGAGCTTCCTGCCGACGCTCGAGATAGGCAAGTTCACCGACACCGCGATCGACACCACCCTGCTCAGTGTCCTGCCAATCAGTTTCTCGTTCGAGATTCCGCTACTCGTTCAGGACCCCGGTAGCGGCCTGGCCCTGTACCTGCAGGTGCGCGGCGGCCTGGAGATGTACATTTTCACCAATCCACTGCCGCTCGTCGACGATACCGAGATCCACTTCTGGGTGCCGATTGATGGTGCCGTGGGCTTCCGCTACTACCTGGGCTCGGCCTACATCTTCATCGCCTTCACCGGCGGGATGCACATCGGCGCCACCTCGACGATTGACTCGGCCACGCTGGAAAACCAGTGGCGCATCGCTGGCACGCTCGGATTCGCGGTCCTGTTCTGATCCGCAGGGGCAGGCTCTACCCGTGCGATAGCTGGCCCGAGCCGGTATGGTGGGGATGCCCCGGCGGCTGCAGGATTCATGACCGACCACACCCCACAGCCTGACGACGGCGAACCTGCATGGGCGAAAGATCCCGATGCATCGCCATTGCACGTGCTGATCGCGCTTGCATGGGCGCGTGCGCGCAACATCCCGACAGCCCGCCAGCATTTCGAACGGCTGGCGCGCGAGGCGGGGTTGCAGCCGGATCAACTCGACGCGCTGGATGACGTCGAGCAACTGTTCGCGCGGTTAGCCCCGTCGTTGCCCTCCGGCGTGCCGACTCCCGCACCTGATGCAACGTCGGGCGGGGTCAGCCGGCCACCGGGATCGGTGACGAGTTCGCATCGCTTCCGCGCGCCGGTACAGTTCCACCCGACGGCACCCGCTCCCGCTCCGGCGACCGCACCGGCAATGGACCCGCCGGTTGAATCCGACACGCCGGAGCCCTCGCCCGAGCCGGTTCTCTCGGCTACCGAGAGCGCCGACGATGACGAGGGCTGGGGCAATTCCGCCGAATGGCTGGCAGCGCGCACGCAGGAGACCATTGCAGACTCCGACTCCGGGGCATTCGAAACTCCCGACCCCGGTCCGTTTCCGGCGGCAGCCGCGGCTGCAATGTCCGACTCGCCCACGTCGACTGGTGTCCCGGTCGCGGTGACGACCCCGACTCTTGCTGCCCAGCCGCAAGCGTCAATTGAGACACCCCCAGCTCGTGGGGTGTCGTTGTACGCGGTTCCAGATTCGCAGATTGCACCGCCGTTCACGCCGGCCGAGTTGCAACTCGATGACGCGAACCCCGAGGTTCAGGAGTTGCGAGCCGCCGCCGACGCCGCGCGAGGCGCACGAAAGGCCACCACGCAGCACCGCCGACGGAACGCCCCCCTGCCAGCAGCACTGCAGGCCAATGAACTCGGCCCGTTCCGCGTGGATCGGCGGTTCGAGGGGCGTGGTTCGTCCGGGCACTACGGCGTAACCGATCTCGCGGGCAACAAGCCGTTGATGATCCGTGTGCTGTCATCCAGCGCACTTCGCGGGGAGACTTTCGGCGCGGTGCTTGGCCGTCTCGAAACCGCGATGGGGATCACCCCGCCACCCTCGCTGGTGCCGACCCTCGGCGCACTGCGCCTCACGGTCCAGCGTGATGGCTCCCACGATCTACCGGTGCAACTGGAGCGCGCAGACGACGACCCGAATGCGCGCCTCGGACTGCTGGAACCACAACGAACCGGACGGGCGACATTCGACTGGTGGCTTGGACAGAACCCTACCTGGGAACACCGCGTGCATTTCCTGCGCGGCGTGCTCGACGCGTTGTTCTTTCTCGAGGCCGCCAACCTGCCTCATGGGCGCTTGACCTCGGCCGTCATCGGCTGTACCGACCAGAACGAACCGCGCATCGACGACTGGGTACACGCTGCCGCGATCCCGGTGGACCACACCGAGCCCCACGGCACGGCTGGAGAAGGGATGCCGGAGTCCACCTGGTTCATCGCCCCGGAGGTCTTCCTGTCGACCGCCGTGACTACGTCGCGATCGGATCAGTATTCGTTCGGTGTGTTGCTCTACCGCGTGCTCGCGGGGGAGCTTCCACCAGAGTGGCTGCGCGCATCCAGGTCTCTCATGAAGGGCATCCAGGCGATGGAGCGCGGTATCGTCACGCTGCCATCGCAGATCAACGATGCTCTCGATGAGACGCTCGATCGCGTGATCATGCGCGCCACCGCTGTCGACCCGGCACGCCGGTTCGAGAGCCTGAGCGACCTGCGAACGGCATTCAACGACGCCCTCGCCGTGATGCTGGCCCCCGAAGACGGACCGATCACCGGCGAGTTCCGGATGGCCGAACGCGATGCCGCATCACTCGGGTCGCGCGGTGCGTCGTCGCGGTACCCACTGGCGATACACACCACTCCGCCACCGATGCGCTTGCCCGCCCAGTACGAGAAGCTGGAGGGGGTGAAGGAACGGGAGAGCACCCACATCCTCCGCGTGCGCCATCGGGAAACCGGCGGCGAGTTCGCGCTCAAGTTGTTCTGCATCCCCGATATGAAAGGCGAAGGCACTCGTCGGCAGGCCGAGAACGAGTACGCCGCGCTGTTGCATTGCCAGGGAGAAGGCATCGTTGCCCTGCAGGACTACGGCCGCTACGGAGACCGGGAGCAGTACCAGTTCATCGCCCTGGAATGGGCTGGCGGCTGGCAGGCTGCACCCGAAACCCGCTCTCGCGTTCTCGAAGACGAACTCTTTGACGATGACGGGGCCAGCGGTACAGGAGCGCGCGACACGGCCGCCGATGCCGATGCTGTGATCCGGTCACTTCGCGACCTGGTCGTTCCGGTGCCGGAGGACGTGGCGGTGTGGGTGGCAACACAGGCGCTGCGTGCGCTGTACCACTGCCACTCCCGGACGGTGGTTCACTACGACATCAAGCCCGGCAACTTCCTCTGTTTTGACAACGGCGTGGTCAAACTCGCCGACTTCGGTGTCGCCAACTACCAGCGCGCCTACGGGCACCCCGGGCCGGGTGAAATCTTCGGGTCGCCGGCGTATCTCTCGCCCGAGCAGGTGAACCGGAGTGCGGAACCGGACCCGCGGTCGGACCTGTTCTCGCTGGGCGTGATGCTTTACGAGATGCTCACGGGTCAGCGCCCCAACCCGTACCTGCCGCCGAACGAACACGGGCACATGCTTCCGGACTTCCAGCGTCCGCAGGATCCGACGCCGTTGACCCCGTGGGGGCTGTCACCGGCAATCGCGGCGTTGGTCACCGACCTTCTGGAGCCCGAACCGGGTGATCGCCTGCCAACTGCCGCCGCGGCGTTCGAGCGGCTGAAGGACTCTCCGGTGCATCCGGTAAGTTGGGCGCGGGTCCGCCCGGTGCTACGTCGCCGCCACGATCCTCCGACGCAGGCATCAACGCTGTAGCGCGGCGTTCATTCGCCGACCGACACGGTTCCGATGACGGTGCCGATGTCATCGGTAATCGTGGTCTTGCCGTAGGTGGCACCACCGACCACCTGTGCGCGACCACGGGCCTGCAGAATCGCGGCAACAGTCTCGGCGGCCGACGCGGTCTGGTCGTTCACACGTACCCGGAGCGGCATGTCGTACTTCCCGGCCTGCGGATTCCGCACGACGCGCGGGCCCTCGTAGCGGGTGATGGTGGCGAGTTCCGCATCCAACGGGAGGAACAGGCCGGCCACCCGGAGCGCGGCATCCAACTCGCCGCCGTGGTTGTCGCGCAGGTCCAGTTCGAGCGCTGGCAGGTTGTGACCACGCTTGTCGGCTTCGGCAATCAGTCGCTCGATTTCGCGGGACACGGCCGTCACACTGTCGCGGGTGAACGCCGTGATGCGAATGACGGGCGTTCCGTCGGCTGCCAGTTCGCCCGTGGCCGAACGTTCATGACGTTGCAGTTCTTCACCCAGCGATACCGGTTCGTCAGCGCCCGACTCCGGCAGGCGGTTGTAGAACACGTTGACCACACTGGGGATCAACACCGCGCCAAGCGGGTTGTTGTAGTTGTTGCCATTCGTCGGGCAGGCCAGCGAAATGGCGGGGATCTGATTCACGAACACGTTGGGCATGCCCATGGTGTAGCCGCCTGCGCCCATCATCGTCGCGTGTGCGGCACCCCCCTGATCGCCGTTGGTCATGGCGATCTTCGTGATCATGTTGGTGGCCGGAATGCAGCTCACGAACACGTTCGGTGCGAAGCCGAGCGACATCGCGTTCATGCCGATGTTCGGATACGGAATCGGCACCGGGCCCGCAGGCGTAGGCGTGAGGCAGACATCCGGGAAGCCCACGTTCCCGCCGACTCCGGAATTGCTTGCTGGCAACATAACGGTCTCCTCGGCGTGGTCTGCGGAAGTCTGTAGATGCGATGCTGCGGTGGAGCGGGCCACCTGCGGTCGACCGGTTTCGTCGGAACCGGCCGCGGATTTTCCAGGTTTGCGCTCAGGCGCTGCCGCCCTCGGACTCGGCCTTCTGCTGGATCTTCCGGTACTCGTGAATCGGGTTGTAGTGGTCGGCAGCCAGGCGGTCCTGGTCGGTCTTGCGGACGCCGGAGAGTTTCGCGTTGGTGAACACGGCGGCGTCGGCATGCGTCGCATGCAGATCGACATGGCGCAGGTCAGCGCCCGTGAAGTCGGCCGATTTCACGTTGGCCGAGGCCATGCTGGCGTACGACATCGCACTGCCGGTGAAGCGGGCCCCCTCGGCGTTGACCTCGTCCCAGATGCTCTCACTGAGATCGCAGCCGGAGAAATCGGCGCCGCGAGCGTCCGCCTTGATGCACATGATGTTGCGCATCGAGCTGCCACTGGCATTGATACGGGTCAGGCTGGCTTCGACGAAGTGCGGCGCGGTGCCGGTGACGCCGGTGAGGTTGGCGCCGTCGAGCTTCGACTTCGGGAACTTGGTGCGCTCGATGGTGGCGCCGGCGAAGTTGGTGCCTTCGAAATTGGTTTCCTCGCAATAGCAGTCGGTGAGGTCGCAGCGCTGCAGGTCCATGCCGCTCATGTCGGACAGGCTGAAGTCGCAACGCGTCATCGCCAGACCGGCCAGTTTCAGGGCG
Organism: Epimenia babai; assembly: GCA_011762755.2. Taxonomy (NCBI): domain Eukaryota; kingdom Metazoa; phylum Mollusca; class Solenogastres; order Cavibelonia; family Epimeniidae; genus Epimenia; species Epimenia babai. Next base: position 11,544 of record WURV02067227.1, on the reverse strand, counting down.
CGCAGGTCAAGGTTGCGGAACGCCATACCGTCGATACGGGTGCGCTCCAGCGTGATGTCGGTAATGGTCGCCGCCACCATGCCGGAGCACAGCAGCGAGGCGTCGGTGAAGTTGGCGCCGGTAAGATCCGCCTCGTCGAGCACGCACTTGTCCAGCGTGGTGGTGCTGAAGTTGACGTTCGTGAGGTTGGCCCTGCCCATGAGGGCAAACGTGATCTGATGGCCAGACAGGTCCAGGCCTTCTGCGTTGGCCTCGACCCACACCGACTTGTCGAGCGTGGCGCCGGTGAAGTCGGCCCCGCGCAGGTCGGTCTTGATCAGCGTGGCGCTGGTGAGGTTGGCATTGCGGAACGACGTGCCGCGCAGGTTGGCGTCCACAAACGACGCGAACTCGAGGTTGGCGTCGTCGAAGTTCATGCCGGAGAGGTCCATACCGTCAAAGTCGCCACCCGGGCTGCCGGGAACGCCAGCACTGCCTCCCCCCGCTGGCCCATCGGACGCGGCGACCGGGTCCGCCGGCAGGTCGGAGTCACGCAGAATCGCGCCGTTGAAGACACAGGCAGGCATGTTCTTCGGAAGGCGAGTGCCGCGGAGGTCGGCATTGAGGAACGACACCGTATCGAGGTCGGCACCCGTGAAGTCCACCTCGCGCAGATCCGCGCCGACGAACAGGCAGGTGGTGAGTCGACAGTTGCGGAAGTCGGCGCCGCGCAGATCGGTCTCGCTGAACGAGCAGTGATCGAACACGGAGTCGGCGAATACCGTGTCGTTCATCACCGACTTGTCAAAGTGGGTGTTGTCAGCCTTGATCCCTGCCAGGCGGATCTCCGGCATGGTGGCGTTCACGAACAACGCCTTCTCCATCAGCGCCCCCGAGAAGTCGACGCCAACGAACGACGTGCCGGGGATCGCGCTGGAGATGAACCGGGCGTTGCGGAAATCGGTACCGTTGAACCGGCAGTTGATCATCTCGGTCGCATGGACCGAGGCACCGGACAGATTGACACCGTCCAGACAGCACCCGACAAGCCGGGTGCTGACGAGGCTGCGGTTGGACAGGTCGGCGCCGCTGATGTCCACCCGGCTGACCGTGCCGGGAGACCGTCCAGAGCGAATGGCGTCGAGCAGAGCGTCGCGGGTCGTCATGAGGACTGCCGTGTGAGGGCGTGGCGGACGTTGGCGCCCGTGAAGTCGCAGTTGGAAATCGCGGCGTCAAGCAATGAAGCCCGATACAGATTGGCGTTGGCGAAGCTGGTCTCGACGCAACTGGTCATGGCCAGTTCGCTACTCACCAGGCAGGCGCGGCCGAAGTGCGCAAAATCGAGACGCGCCCTGCGCATCCGGGCGCCGCGCAGGTCGGCCCAGTCGAGCCTGGCCCTGGCCAGAATCGTCTTCGCGAGGAAGGCATCTTTCAGCGATGCCGCCGTCAGGTCAGCGCTTTCCAGATCGCTGCTGCCCCAGTTGGACTTGTCGGCCTTCACGCGCAGCAGGATCGCATCATGGAACGTGGTGTTCGACGCGCCGAAGCCGGTCAGGTCCGAATCCGTCAGGTCCAGCTGGCTGGCCTTCGCGTCATGCATGCTGGCCCGGCTGAGATTGGCTTCGCGGAAGCTGGCGCCGGTCAACACGGCCTGGTCGAAGTTCGCACCCGGAGCGTGCAGGTTGGATCCGAACGCACCCGTGAGCCGTGCGCCCTGGAACTGCGCGAACGGGGCGAACGCCCCCTTCAGATTCACCCCCGCCATCCGGGCGTTGTTGAAGACGGCCACCTCCAGGTTGCACGCGACGAGCTTGGCCTGGGACAGGTTTGCCGAGTCCATCATGCACATGTAGAGGTTGGCTCCCGTGAAGTCGCACCCGGTGAGATCCGCGGTGTGGAAGTTCGCATACTCGAGGTTTGCCCCCCGGAAGCTGACACCGCGCAGGTTCGAACCGGCAAGGTTGGCGCCGTAGAGGTTGCAGTCGGTGAAGTCTTCGTAGTCCAGTTCGAGGTGGCTGAGGTCGTTGTCGATCAGCTCCCGCACACCCTTGCCCCATGCCGGACCAAACGGCCCGTGCAGACCCGGCGGATGAGCAGCCACTCCGGCCGGCGTCATTGGTGCGGCGGGGACCATACCAGCCTTGAAGCGCGCGATGGCCAGCGCGCCAGCGCCGATCGCACCGAGAGCGATGCCCGCAGGGACTTCCGGTGGGACGGACGACTGCTCGAGTTCATCGGCCGGCGGCAGCCCGACCTTCTCACGAAACGCCTTCACCTTCGCCGCCATCAACGGATCGTTGGTAGCCCAGCCCGGGTTGGCCAACGCCTCGTCCACTTTCGCCAACTGGTCGGCCGGTACCTCGTCTACCGCAGCCAGCTGGTCGCGATACTCGAGCACCTGATCCCAGTGGGCGGACATCGAGACGCGCATTTTCACGCCCGGCACCTGCGGCACGGCTGGCGGGGGCGGACCCTGCGGCACGTTCGCCATGTTGTCGCCGATGACTTTGTCGAGGCCGCCGGCCAGTTCGGGGTTGGAGTACTCTGGCACGGGCGCCAGGCTCTTGCCAATCGCGTCCTGCGCCGACGTCGACAGCCCACCAGCCGTCGAGGCCAGCAGTTGGGACAACGGATCGGCGCCACCCGCACTCGCCTGGAATTCACCGACCACCACCGGGTCTACCTTCGATGCCTCCATCAGCTGCGCGGCCACTTTCGGGTCGCCACCAGCGTCTTCGATAGCGGTCGCCATACCGAGCGGGTCTTCTTCCCACCTCTCGACGATGGCCTTGTAGTCCGCTACGTCGCGCGGCTGATCGAGCGGCTCCAGGTCGACGTAGAGGATCGTGATGTCGTCCAGGTCAGCGTCCTGCACATCGGTCAGGCCTCGCCACTGCAGGGCGAGGTGGCCCTTGTCGGTGTCGATGCTGATCGTGTCGAGCTGGAGTTCGATCTCGCGGAAGTTGCCATCGGTGTCGTTGACGAACGCCCGGGCCCGCTGGCCGGGCAGCTTCGAGAGCAGCACGCCATGTTCGGCGTCCAGGTTCAGCAGTTCCACCGCTTCATCGCCACGAAAGTAGCCGTCGATGCGTTGGTCGGTAGGGGCACTGTGAAAGTGGGTCCAGTCGAAGTCATTGGAGAACCAGGGCGCACGGGTCTCCTGGTAGTCGGCGCCATAGTTCTTGCCTCGCAGTGCGAGCCGGCAGGGCCATTCCGGGTTGAGCGGGCCGAAACCGGCGGGCACCGTGGCTCCGGTGCCAGATATGACTGGCTGGCCGGGGTACTCGAAGTTGGGGACCGTTTCCGATTCCCCGGTGAGGCCGACCGGGTTCCACTGCTGGTTCCACGCTGCGCGCGTCCACTCGAGCGGCAGGGTCGTGAACAGATTCGGCTCGCTGGGTGACTTGCCAACGGCCGAGGGCTTCCAGCCGCGTTCACCCGAGACAATCAGTTCCTTGGTCCAGTTGCCAATCGTCACCCGGATCGGGCAGCGCTGGACCGGAGTGCCTCCGGGTGCAAAACACGACCCGGTGACCAGCACCTCGCCAGCGGGCTTGAAGTGCGCGAAGTCAGAGGCGCGCGTCGGCGCCCCTTCACGGCCCGGGTCATCCTCGGCGAACATGTCGCCAGTGAGGAAGCCCTGCGCAAACACGTCGCTGACCGGCTCGGCGACGCCTTCGTGCTGCAGTTTCCAGACGCCGCGAACGACCACGGACATCTCGACCTGCGGGGGATTGCGCGACGTGACCAGCGCCGCAAACTGGAGATCGGTCGGTGTCTTGCGAAGCATGAGTTCACCCTCCGATCAGGTACCCAGGTCCAGTTTGATCGCCTTGTACCCCTGAACCGGGGCCAGTGCGGTCTTCATCAGGGCCGACAGCTTGACGTCCACGTTGGTCTGGGTTGCGGTAAGCGCGTTGTTCAGCTCGTACTTCACGCCGCCGAGGTTGCAGTCCATCTGGAAGCCGTAGCCGAAGTCCGCCTTCTGATAGAGCCAGATATCGATCTGGCTGGCGATGTCGATCTCGAGCGAACCGCCGATGCGGAACGAGGCGTGACCGCCGATGAACATCTCCAGGAATCCCGCGAACCACATTTCGAAGACACCCGTGAAGTACAGACCCGACTTGAAGTAGCAGTGCAACTCCTCGTGCATGGTGTCGCAGTTGGCGTAGTCGATGATGCGGGTGGCCTCGGTCCAGTCCGTCACGACCCCGTCGCCGGTCTTGCAGTAGGTGTAGTCACTGACCCGGTCGGCGTACGTCAGGCCACGGACCTCACCATCGTTTGCCAACTTGCCCGACGGAGCACCGGGGATATCCGCGTCCAGCGGATCGAACGGACTACTGCTGGGTTCCGACAGTGCCGCCGTCGATACACCGCTGGTGGTCTTGCCATTGTTGGTCACGTCCGTCACATCGCTGACGCGGCCGGCTCGAACGTACTCTCGGACCTCGTTGTCCGTGAGCACGCTGGCGTCCACGTTGTAGGACGCGTCCGTATAGTTGTAGATCTTCGAGCTGTCCGCTACATCGCTGCCACTCGGCGAGTCAGCGGCTTCGGTGCGCGCCGACGTGTAGGCGCGAGTGTCCAGAACGTTGAAAATGCGGCCCACGGCGAGGCATTCGCAGGCACTCGGGCGGTTGACCTGGTCGCCGCCGGTATCGTGCTGACCAACGTAGAGCGTGAAATTGGTCGCGTTCTTGCAGCGCAACTCCGTGTTCTCGGTGTTGACGTCGTTGAAGCGATGAACGTTGTCGCCCTTGATGTATTCGATGGACGTGCCGTGGACATGCACACCCTTGTGTCCGTTGATCACCTCGAGGTCCGACCCGACGGTGTACTGGTATTTGCTGCGCGCGGCCGAGAACACGCCCGCTTCGCTGCGCATGTCGCTGCCGGCCTTTTGCGCGTCGGTCTTGGCGAGGTCGTTCTGGCAGGATGGCGTAGCGCCAGGACCCGCAATTCTCAGCGCTTCGAGGTAGTTGTTGTCGTTGGCGTCGGTCCAGACCGTGTCGTAGACCTTGCCGGCGTTCGCGCCCGACTGCTCCACCACCTTGAACGAGCTGTCCGGCGACCCCTTCAACGAGGTCGGCGTATTGGCCGCTGTGCAGTGCGCGATCAGGAACGAGTCTTCCAGTGTGTCTGCCGTGGTCGCATCGCTCGTATCGTTGTCGGTCCAGTCTTCACCGCCGGTGGTGTCGTCATCGAAAGCCGGGCGCAACGCCTCGCCGTCGAGGCTGAGGTTGGCGAGCGGACCACTGAACAGCCCGGCACGAGCGCTCATCGGCGCGTTGAGACCAGTCTGGCTGGATACGTCGAGAGCGCCACTGGACACATCGATCTGGACCGCTGGCGCGCGATAGTCGCCACTGCCGCTGCCACCACCACTGCCGCCACTACCACCGCTGGCGCCACTGTAGCCGCCAGCGCCGCCACCACCACCAGCACCCTGGCTGCGCATCGAAAACACGCCGGTCAGGTTCGAGTTGCCCATCGCGATCCCTTCGTTGCCGTTGGAATCGTCGAACTCGATGGTGTTGCCCGACTGCGACATGATGATGTTCTTGTCGCTGTTGCCCGCCGTGGTCACGCTCATCGTGGCGCGGTTCGGAACGGCGCCGGCAATCACCGGACGATCTGGATCACCATCGATGTGGGCGAGCATCACCTCCACGCCGGGACGCAGCGGGAAGCTCATGCCGTAGCCATTGCCGACGGTGGGCTGCATCATGCGAACGTAGCGCGAGGCCTTGCCTGCTGCAGGATCGGCGCCACCCACATCCCAGGGCAAGCGCAGGCGGTACTGGCCATCGTCGTTGATGTCAGCCTTGTTCGGGTTGTCCATCGCCGAGTCGACAACGGCATGGATGAAACCCTTGATCGCCGGCCACTCGGTCTCGCGCAGCGGGCGGAACACCTGGTCTGCCGGGATTGCGCGGAACCGGTTCCCGTAGCTGCCTGCCGTGTCGCCGCCGGTGTCCGACGCGATCGACTGGCTGGCGTCGTGGACCACCTCGGTCACCAGATACGGCACGTTGAGAGACGAGCGGAAGTGCGCCGACAGCGTGAACGTGGTGCCCGCACGGAACGCCCGGCAGTCTGACGCGCCACCGACGACCGCCCGTCGGCAGGAGTGTTCACCCGCCCGCACCCCGGCGAGTTGGTCGCCTTCGTCGCTGGTCTTGTAGTGCTCGTTGTATTCCCACTGCGTGCCAATGCCCAGGTCGGTATCGAGGTCAAACGAGACTTCCAGCGGGTCGGCCGGGTTGCGCCAGTTGTAGTCCTTCAGTGCGACGCGCTGCGGGATCGACTGCTCGATCCAGCGGAACGAGCTGATGACTTCAGCCGTGGTGCCGTCACTGGTCGGCGCCGACTCGTCCAGGTCCAGCCAGTCGTCGCTGCCCGCACCGGTGCCCCCGTTGCTGGAATCGCTGTCCGAACCCTGCGGGCTGTAGTCCAGATGGTCCACGCCCGCGAAGGCGTAGCTCGACGTGTCGTCGCCGAAGACCACCTTCTCGCGGTCTTCGGTGTGTTCGACGAACCAGAAAATGCCCTCGTGCTGCATCCAGCGCGACACGAAGTCGTAGTCGGTTTCCTCGTACTGGACGACGTAGTCGCGCACCGGGTACGAGCCGGACAGCTTGAACTCGAAGTCCACTCCGTCCGACAGGCCGTGGTCGGTGAGAACCTGTGTGACGATGGTCGGGATGTCTGCGGCCTGGAAGACCCGGTTGCCGCTGCTGCGCGACAGCTTCCAGATGCGCGGAACGATGCGGGCGCGCCACGTCGTCCACTCATTCTTCTTGTCACCCATCGCGATCGCCGCGATCAGGCCGTGGATGTAGAGAATCTTGCTGCCGGTGCTGCCGTCGCCGAGCTGGACCATCTGGCGGAGATGCATCGTGGCGGTCGTGCCGACGATGGAGCGCAGGTCCAGCGAGGCATCCTGCGAGACCAGTTCGAGGTTGAACTCGAACGGCGACGACATGCGCTCGCGCCCCTTGAGGCGGGTGACTACCAGCGCGTCGGCGGGCACCGCATCACACTTGAAATCGAGTAGCTGACGACTGGTAGCCATGGTGACACTCGTGGCTGATGGACGATTCGTGCGCCAGCGCTGCCAGCGACGCGAAAACGGTCGGTCGGAATGTGATCGGTGGGGCCGGTACGGTCCGCAATCGACACACCCTCGCGAAGCTCGCGCGGGGCAGTGTTGATGACGTCCCGGTGGTTTCCGGAGCCAGTCAGCCTATTTGCCTGCGGGAAGGGTCGCAAGCACGCGTGCCGATTGACTGCACCGGTTGCCCCCGAACCCCGGTGGCACGCTGAATCGTCATCGCAACCGTCGTGTTTTCCAAAATTTCCGACCGTTCCAGGATGCCGGATGGTGCAACGAGTCGGGTGCTCGTGGGCCAATCGTGGGACGGCAGACCGGTTGATCGTGCCGAATGGTATCGATCGGTACGGTCGTACCCGATTTGCCACGTTTGCGAGGCAGCCATGCCGGATTCCGATCGCATCCTGATTCACGATCTGCGCGTGCACGCCATCGTGGGGATTCACGATCACGAGCGGGAGACGCCGCAATCGATCGCGATCCATATCGAGATGGAAGCCGACATTCGCGAGTCAGCGGAGACCGACGACATCCGTCTGACAGTTGACTATCACTCCGTTGCTACGGCGGTAGCCAGTCATGTGGAAGGGGCGAAGCGCCACACGCTGGAGGCGTTGGCAACCGACATTGCCCACATCTGCTGCGGTTTCGATCGCGTGCAGCGCGTTCGCGTTCGCGTCGAGAAGCCGGATGCGCTGGCCAACGCGGCCGCTGTCGGGGTCGAGATCACCCGGACACCGGCTGATTTCGCCTGACGCGGCTTGTATAGTGCGCCGCACTCGCCCCGGCCGGACCGATGAGATTTGAAGAAGACCCTGCTGCTGCTGTTCCGCCTGCTTCTGCTTGGAGGCGGCATCACCGCTCTGGTGTTCTTCATCAACGAAGCCGGCCCCGACGAGGTGCTGCGCGCGTTGCAGATCTCGGCGCCGTGGTTGCCGCTCGTGATCCTGCTGGAAGGCGCGTGGGTCTCGTGGGATATCCTCGCCGTGCGATCGCTGTACGGAGAGGCGGGCAAGCGGGTGCCGACCGCGCTCTACATACGGTCCGCCTTGATTGCCTACCCGTTCATGGGTCTGTTGCCGGCCGGACGCGCCGGGGCCGAAGCAGCGCGCGCGGCAACACTCAGTGCATACGTTGGCGGCGGACGCGCATCCGCTGTCGCGTTCCAGGCACAGGCGGCGGGGCTGGCTGGCAACTTCTGCGTGTCGGTTCTCGGGGTGACTCTCTGTGCCGCGGTGCTCGGTTTCGGACACTGGATCACCTATCTGCTGGCGCTCAACGGCACGTTGGGCCTGATCGCAGCGGTGATTCTGTTCCTCGGCATTCGCGGGAAACTCGGCGGATTCCTCGGCAAGCGATTCGAATCCCTGAAGGAAAGCGGGCTCACGTTTGACCGTCACGTAAAGGAGAGCCCGGTGTTTCCGCCGGCCGCCATCTTCTATTCGTGGATGGGCCGCATGACGCAGTACGTGCAGTACATTTTCTATGTGGCAGCAGTCGGTGGTGCGCTCACGTTCGTGGGCGGTGGCATCGCGCAGGCCGTCCACATCATCGGCGCGTTGATCGGCGACCTTGTACCCAGCCAGCTGGGAATCACCGACGGTGCCTACTGGCGCGCGGCGCATGATACCTCGGGATCGCTGTATGGCCTGACAGGCGGGCACGATGCCCTTGTGGCCGCGCTGCTCTCCATTGCGCTGCTGGGTCGCGTGGCGCAGCTGTTCTGGTGCCTTGTCGGTGCGCTCACGCCGCTGCTGTGGAAGCTGGACCCGGAGGTGGAGGCGCAGGTCAAGAAGTTCGCCACCAGTCACTTCCTGGCTCCTGTCGGCGACGACGGCGAACGCACGGTGGACAACACCAGTGAGCCGGCAGATGGCGAAACTGCGGCAGACGCGAAGCCGACACCCGATGCTCCGGAAGCAGGGGCTGCACCCCCTGAGTGAACCGGGCGGACTACCACGTCGTTCGGACCGGTTGAGCGAGTCCGGGAATCACGCATCGGGCCCTTGAACGGCCAACGTGACGCCAACGAGGCAACGTCGGCAGGCGTATGGTAATCGTGCTTCCTGCCGTCCTGCTGCGCGCACCGTTCCGTTCCGTTTTCAGCGGCTCGCGCACACCCGCCAGACCTTCCCGAGGAGATTTCCTGATGCCGTCGACGCTCCATCGATTGCGCGTGCCCCTGCTTCTGCTGCTGGGCCTTGCCCTGCTGGCGACGCCGTTTGCCACCTCCATTGCGTTTGCCCAGGACGGCGACGAGGGTGACGCCAACTCGTTCCGCATTCCCGTACAGGAGCGCGTGTTCGAGAACGGCTTCAAGGTGCTGGTCGTCAACAACCCGGCGTCGGAAGTAGTCGCCTGCAAGCTGTTCTACCGCGTCGGGTCGGCCCAGGAACTGCCCGGACTCACGGGCATGGCCCACTACCTCGAACACATGATGTTCAAGGGCACCGACAAGATCGGGGTGCTGAATCTGGAAGAAGACCGCCGCATTCGCGCGGAGCTGGACGCGACGCACGCGAAGATCCGCGCGCTGACAGCCATCGTCGGCCGCACCGACGACGAGAACACGCAGTTGCGCGAACTGCAGGCGCAGATAGACAACCTGATTCACCAGCAGCGGGCGGTCGTCGATACCGAAGACATGTGGAAGATCTACCAGTCCGCTGGCGGCACCGGCATGAACGCCAGCACCTCGCGCGACTGGACGCAGTACCAGATCACGCTGCCAGCAAATCGCCTGGAGCTGTTCATGTGGGTCGAGGCGGATCGCATGCGCAACAGTGTGTTCCGCGAGTTCTTTGCCGAGAAGAGCGTGGTCCACGAGGAACGCCGCCTGTCCGAAAACAGCCCGGACGCCGCATTCAGCGAGGCATTTGCCCAGACCACCTACGGTTCGCACCCGTACGCATGGCCGGTGGTGGGCTGGCATGAAGACGTCGACAACATCACCCGCGCCGACCTCAAGCGCTTCTACGACACGTGGTACCAGCCCGACAACGCGGTGATGGTGCTGATCGGCAATGTGGACACGGAAGCCGCATTCAGCATGGCGCACCGGTATTTCGGCACGATGAAGAAGGGCACGCTGCCCCGCCGCGAGATTCCACACGTGCAGCCGTACGCGGTCGGCGAACGCCGCATGGTAGGCGTTGCCGAGGGCACGCCGGGTGTGCAGGCGTCGTACTACCGCCAGCAGGCGTGCGGCACCGACGAAGCGGTCTACTGGATCATCGCGGGGCTCCTCAGCGGCCCGACGGGCCGGCTGGAAAAGCGCATGGTGCGCGAGAATGAAATCGCAACCTCGGCGTCGGTCAGCACCTTCCCGTCGCGGTACATCAACACAATTGATGTCAGCGCAACCGCCAAGGGCGATCACACGCCGGAGGAACTGCTGGCGGTGATCGACGAAGAGCTACAGAAACTCTGCGATGAGCCGGTCAGTGAGGACGAACTGCTGCGCGCGCGCAACAACCTGAAGTCGCAGTTGGTGAACTTCCTCAAGAACGACGAGATCCTCGGCATCGTGCTCGGCGTGTTCGAAGTGGTGGACAGCTGGAAGGGCATCAATCGCTTGATCGCCGGGGCCGAGACGGTCACCGCCGACGACGTGCAGCGCGTGGCGCGCGAGACGTTCCGTTCGGAAAACCGCTGCGTCGGCATCCTGAGGAAGGGAGACGCGACCGACAGCCCGGCGATCGTCACCGAGCTCGTGCCCGGCCGGGGTCGTCCGGCCATGCCGTGGGCACCCGATTCCGCCGCGGCACCGGCCGCTCCTGTCGAGCACTACCGCGACCTCGAGTATGTGGATCGCGCCTTCACCCCGCCGCACCCGAACCAGTTCCGCAACGAGCTAAAAAACGGCCTCCGCATGTACGTGAAGGAAGACCATCGCTACCCGACGGTCACGATCACGGCGCACATCAAGGCAGGCAGCATGTGGGAGCCGCGGCCGTACGTCGGCCTGGCCGGAGCAGTCGGTACCACGATGACCAGCGGCGGCACGGCCGACCTCGATGAAGACGCCTTGACCAACCGGCTGGCACAGCTGTCCGCCACGCTCAGCGCGTCATTCGATCGCACCCGCGGGACCGTCACGTTGACCTGCTTTGCCTCCGACCTCGACGAGTGCCTGCGTCACTTCCGTGACGTGCTGACTGCCCCCGCGTTCCGTGAGGAGGCGCTGGCCAGGTGGAGGCGCGATGCGCAACAGTCGATCGAACACCGCAACGACACGCCCGGACAGATCTGGATGCGCGCGTTCCAGCAGGAGGTGTTCGGCGAGATGCATGCAGCCGCGCGTAGCTCAACCGACCGCACCGTGGACGCGATCACACGCGACCATCTCGTGGATTTCCACCACCGGTTCGTACACCCGCGTTCGACGATCCTCGCGATCAGCGGGCACATAGATCGCGACGAGATGGTCGCTCGCATCGGCACGT
>WURV02067116.1:0-21283 GCA_011762755.2 Epimenia babai | reverse complement strand
TGCCCTTTTAACACATGGCTATCAAAGACACTTTACAAATTTATAGTTATTATGATTACCTAGAAACACATGAAATACGGTTCAAAATAAACACATTGCCGCGTCTTGATGACATTTCCGCATTCTAGTGTTATAAATGAATCCGGTGAGTTCAGTAAATGGATTCCGATTTGCTGTTTTTGTATTGACAATTGGAATACCAATCATGACTGAAAAATCATGCGTCGCTCTACCCGTGAAAAGTATCCATCCACGTCAGTGCTCCCCCTTCCCCGATTATTAGATGGCATTGTTTTTTTTTTCGTTTTCTCCGATGGGTTTATAACGCATGATGAAAATAATGTGATATTGAAAATAAGACATAACAGCAATTTTTTTACCAAAATATTAGATATTCATTTCATTTACCACAATATCACAATACAGATAAATTTATCACACCTAGAGTCGAACATATACCCGCATGTTTTAAGGTATATTTATAGTTCAAGCATATTTGTCTAAGTTTTCATTGTTTCTAAATAATTTTTTTATTTGTTTAGTTAAAGCAACGACACTTTTGTCGCCGTCACTTTTTTTTGAAAAACGTTAATAAGTTCCTGTATATTAGAAAGGTCTTTAATAGTCTTCCTACCCTCGTACACATCTCCGAATTTTTTGCCGGCAAACAAGAATACGTAACTTTTGCACGGATTACCGTTTACGCTGTATGATAAACTAAATATATAGATTGTTTGCAACAGTGACCTAGAACATGTATTTACACACCAGTGATAAGTATATTAAAATAATAAGGAAAACAAACTTTTAGAATATTTCGAATCTTGAAGAACATATATAGTCTTTAGTATGGCACCAGAACGTGACGCAATGACAATTTGCAAAAATATCAGAAATACCTAACTCGGCTCTAAGATATTGTGTTACACGTTTTTTGGAGAAAGCTCATAAGTGCCTTTATTTCGGTACATTTACCTTGAAAGATTTGGATAAGTCAAGAGATCAATAATTGGCAAGATCGATCAGATCGATCACAGTCTTCTTACATACTACACGTACAGGATGTCGGAAAGCGAACCGTTGAGGTCGGTGGAGGCCGCACGCCGATTAGCTCAGATTTCACCCTACAGAGGAAACCGTGAGTAGGCCCGAGTATCTAAATATCATGCCCTTCAAGATGCTGAATATATTTCATCGCCAATATATAACAGACAAGCAAGTTTAAATACTCTTTTATTAAGTCCAATAATGTTAGTAGCACATGCAATATAAAAGGAATATTAATGACCTCCTATATCAGTTTGTTTGGAATAGACCGGATAGCAATCAATCGTTGTATCGGCCATTCCTGGCTGTTTACCTAAAACACCTACTTCGGAGGAAAGAAATACATACATAACGAAAATGCGACATCACCTAAACCTCCATGGGCGGAATGGGTTAAAGGCATTTTGTCCGAAAAAGGCCACAGACAATATATGGGTGAAAGCGGGACTTAATCCAGAGTCTTTCAGATTCAATAGTAGCGATCTCAACACTCCGCTCATTGCCATGCCACACAATGGCTCCTCTAGTCTCATACTGTAGGCTATAATTATGTTTGCATTAAACAGCCATACGGGTGGTGCTCGGAGGAGGCGTGTACGACACACTGCGATTCACGGAAGATGACCGGTACTTCTCGACTCTAACCATTGTCGGTCGTCATGGAGATGACGTCCATATAGTACGTAACTCCGCGCGTAAAGTACATTGTGCGGCGGAAAAGTGCTTTTAACATTGAGAAATGTTTCAAAGACCAGTCTGAATTGTATGATATCGAAAATGTCAATTTTTTCACATGGTCAGAAAATAACCCACTAATTGTCAGCAATACATTCGAATAGAGATCATCTATTAGAATAATCGATTTTGAACAGACGTTCCTAATCTTTTTTCGTATTGTTATCCATGTTGTACATATTCTGCCGAAATATACAATTACATTTAAAACTAGATTATGCGCATGCTACCTATATATCAAGTTCCAGTTCAATTTCTATCGAATGCTTCAGAGCGGAGGTCGCCAAATTCCCAGCTATCTTGTCCAACCTGTCACGGACCGTGCCATTTTGAAGCGCCTCTCTCCCGCTGCCCGCACCAAGGTTATAATCTGCCCACATCAATCCACCTAAACACATAATTATTTTTGCGATCTCGAATGCGGATATTCACAGAAAGAGACGGGTTGCCAGAGTGAAGCCCTACCTTTTTGAAGCTTCAAAGCCCAATACAAATATAAAATTTTAATGATTTTGAGTCAAAACGAAAATAGTTTACGTACCATTATTATCAAGTCGTGTAAGCTACCAAAAGTCTTGCATTCCACAAGGTCAAAGAATTCTTAAAACAATGTAATGAGATAGGTAAAAAGAGTACTGGATATCATTAGCGGAATGTAATTAGGATATCTCCATCCCTGGACAGCGACATTATGTTGGGGCAATAAATTGTCATTAGTGACCACTACAAGAAAGTAACGCATGATATTGATATACGTTATATAAATGTACTGGACAACCGCTTTAACACCTTGTAATATTACGATGTATAATTGTAGACCAAGCCCACCAAGCCCAATTAAAATATAAGTGGTTCTGTCTTATCACTTGAATGTTCAATTCTTGAATTTATGATTTACGAACCGATTAGGTAAGACAAATAAACTTGAAAATTGCTGGGATCACGGACTACGGCGAAATGCGAGAACGCGGTTTTTTTGATCAAGAGACGTCGGGTCTGGAAGTCTTTTACAACATTCGACCTCTGCGCCTAGCGCACTACCCGCAATCCGTAAGTACGCAGTATCGCAAATTGTTGTTCCTGTCGCATATAAATTTTTTTCATGATATTTTAAATACACCTTATTGACATACATATAGCGCCTTAAACCCATTCTCTTCATCTTTTAAATATATTTAATATGATAACGTAATTGAAATCGAAAAATTGTTCTGTGTTGATAATTAACTATAACTTGGATGATTGTCTCCCCTACCTATATATCGACGAGGTGAAGAAATCTAAACTAAATTTAATTGATGAGTAATGGCATCACAGAACTCATATGGAATGATAAATGACCAAACAATTTCGATGAAAGTGTAACTATCAGCTTAGCTATCACACAAATTTCACGCGACTGATAACTTTCATTAGCCCATGCCTATGTAATCGTCGTAGTCATTTAGTTCAGTCTTTTATTATCTACAGTCATGTACCTGCACAGTATGCGTATGTTAAGCGATCTTAGGTATGTAAGTGGGAAAAACATAGAAAATTGTTTCGATGATCAATAAACATTGATAGGGCATAACGATACGATGGTGACAAAACGCGATGTCTGTCGCTTCGAATAACTACACATATTTCGTCTTATTGAAACTTGTTTCGATTTCACTGAGAAAAGTAGTGTGTTTCTGGTTTCATTTTTTACGTCGCAACTCCTTCAGAGTTATATACCAATCACGTCGACACCCGATGGACGATACGGAAAAAAGGTCGGTTTCGCGGACGCTAGACCGTTACACTGGCTGGGCGAGGACGATGTCTGGGTGCACGGTTTCTGGTGAGAATAGACGCTTTTATAGTACACAAAAGTAATATAGCTATTAAGTAATAATATAGTATAACGTTGATATCTCTTTTTCAGGTATAACGGTTGGTCAGACTACGTCACACGAGTGACAAAATTCGACCGAGGCAACATGACCATCAGTTTACAAGACCCAGGGAGGCATGGGGTGCGGTCAGGTTAGGTTTTAGTTATATTTGGTGCGACTTTGTGCATGCATAAGATGGCAGAAAACACAAAAATACAACATACAACCTCTAAAAATAAGTATCTATATAAAATATTTTTTCTTTTCCGTAGGTTTATAATTACATTATTTTTATTCCCAACATGACTGTCCCCGTATTGAAGCATGTCATACATTTCAGTATTTTTATACGATACTGTGATCGACTTTTTTCACCAAACAGTGTATTCCGGACCTGACGGCGGCTACTTCTACTTCTTCAACGTATTATCCGAGCTCGATTCTCCAGTAAGTGGATAGAGTTATAGACTATACCTCGACAAATATTTATATGACACACATTATTGCCAAATATTGATGTTTTTCAAAGTTCAAAGACGGAATTAGCGTAACGCTATCAGCCCCTGAATGTGATCGCCTTATTCGAGAAAATAACTGTGTAAAAAGCTGGAAATTTTTAACCTATTCAGCTAAAAATATCTTATATAAAGACCCATAATACTAATCATGTCACGCGGTTTACCGCACAGACTCAGCTTAACACTTCACGTCTCACACATGGCATTGGTACCGCGGGATTTTATAAATCAGCGAATTTCATCTGTAAGCCTTATCAGCTTTTGATAGTGTCCTATTTTTTCGTGATGTGCGTTCTTCTGGCAATCTCTTGTATAGGGCGAGTATTACCTGAACAGAAAAGATGGCATGTTATACTTCTGGCCACCCACACAAAACAGTCATGTGAACAATACCGACGCCATATTTGTGTCGCTCAAGGACGATTGCATAAGGTAAGCACTCTCGTATGGTTTGAGTGGCGTAAAGGTTTTCAAAGGAAAAGCGGATAACCACGCATAACTCAAGAAATTCTTCGTCTTTCAAGGATAGTTGCTCTAGCTCCGAGAAGACTACCCATGCAAAATGTGCACGATTAAATTCCATTGTATATAACGATCATTGTGCTACCGTTTGAATTGAGGCAAAATTTGCCCAACTGAAAAGTGAAAAATTGCCCAATTTGTCTTAATCAAAAGAGATTCCCTGTCCTGGCTATCAGAACAAATACAAAGTTTTAAAAAATGATCGCGCGGACAAAGCGTGCAGAAAAATTATTTAAAGACATCAGATACAATTTTTCAGAGAATAAGTATATTAGTTATGGTTAGTTGTCCATTACTACAGTAAAATTACGCAAAGTGTTTGTGGGTATTGGAGGTCAATACATCAAAACGGAAGTATTGCGATCTAGGTTGCATTATTAGCTGCCATGTTTATGTGGCAGTATGAATAAATCGTCCAATATCCGATTTGAGAACATTTACATCGAGCATTGCCGACGTCACGGAGTGTACGCCAACGAGATCGACGACGTCACGTTTCATCGAGTCACAGTCAGAAATACAGGTCTACTCAAGTATATCGTTGGTCACCGGTTTTCTTATGCATATAGATCGATAAATGATGGAAAAATACCTTCTCCGGTAGATACTTTCCGGGGACCACCCTGTGATAATCTTATGGGTGATCTCACTTTGGCCGACCTTATACTTTTACAAATATTCTTGCAGTAAAGTATATTTAGCCAATGTAACTGTCCAATGTAGAAAGCCAGCTTATTTAATAAAGATTCGCGTTTTAGGGAACTGGATTTCGATTGACACACGACACATACAACGCGGAGATTTTTCCCGCTGTCGCCAGACCGCAATAGACGCAATTATTCACGGATCCTGTTTCAAACGATAGGCTTTAATCACTCTACAATCTCACTTTGTATGCTATGTTCGCATATGTCTGATATATCGTTGCGTATATATTGATTGAGACCTATATAAATCCTTGTCTGGAAAACCGTCTGGAGCAACCGCGACAAAAATATTTGCGTTTTAATTTATCTTGGCGGAGAAACTGGTACCTATATTGTGCCAAATATGGTTTCAACAAACAGGAGCCGGGGGGATGTACCTGCATGGAGACAACAGGAACGTGAATATATCTCAGTCTTCAGTGTACCTCACGACCGGTGGCATCCATGTCAATGGTAACGCTGAAATCTCTATAATACAATAGAGTGAATGGAGCATACGTGGTATTTAGCGTGCCAAGCATGATAATCGATATAAGAGAAATCTAACTGATAGCGTTACAAAACGCGGGTCCAGGATTCTGTCAATTCCACAAAGTCGTGCATCTCTATGACGACATCACACGTAGCGTATAGGGTGTGACCTCAAATAGATATGGAAACAAAACTCTGACAATGTGAATTGCTATTCTTCTGGATAGTACGAGTTACGTACTCGTTATGGTGCGTGTCTGAGCGAGACTTAGTTACAAACAGCGTCGATGTCCGTTGTCAATGTCAACCTTAAACGTTCTAGATAGTCGTAGATCGGTTTGATATTTGAGATTCTCCGTGCGGTAATTAACAAATTGTAATATCCTACCCCATTTAGACAGCACGAGTGAGAGGTTTCTAAACTAATTTTAGTGCTTTCAAACCATGTTAATTTTTAATGTATATACATCAAGTGCATCCGTAGTTACAGAGATTGTTGCTGTATAATGGACAGAGGGGTGTCAGTCGAGAGTATAGAGAATTTAATGTTACTGTATACATTTGGAATAAAGATCTAATTATAAAACTCGTAATCACACACAACAACACTCTTATGCTTTGGTATAAAGTCTAATGAAAAAAGTCGCTGTAATTACTTATTAAGGACCTAACACTTCTCCCCCGATCTCCTGGCAGGAGGAAAGCGATCCTCTCTCGAGCCTTCGCACATTCGCGTGACGCACAATCGAATATTTGCATGTAGCAGATTGAGCTTTACCGGACAGCCTGGTGTCATGGTGCGAGGTGTGGGCGTACGGGTGGAATACAACGATATCTACGAAATTGGTTCTTTCGGTGTCTGGTGGGAGGTGAGCGATCATTAAACGCTACACGGGGAGAAACGATTCTTGTGTGATTAAATAAATTAATCAAGTAGATTTATTGGTGCAACGAAGTATATGAGATAGGCACCTCCGGTGAGCAATCATTGAACGGTACACACGAAACAGCCAAACAACTCGTGGCTAATCAAATAAATTAATCAAGAAGGTGGGTGCTGATTGGTCGAAATATCTATCATTACTACAAATTATTACAATTACTACAAATTAACGTATTTTTATAGAAACTGCTTCTTGTGGGCCAACAAACAGCCGATATCTCAAATCTTTATTTAAGTCTTACTTTCTATTTGTTGTGTAACACTCCTAGCATAAATCAGGAAATCACGATGCGGCATTCTTTTGATATGCCATCAATATGAAATCGTTCGGTTGCACAAAATAACAACTGAACGGCTCTGTAGAATATATCTCAGCTTATAGGTGATGAATAAGATTGAGTTGGATTAAACCTGCGAAAACAGGTGGATACATTGGATTGCATCAAGCAGAAAGTATCTTTTCTTTCTCTCTCTGTACACAAATTTGGTGGGATCAGAGTTGAACTGATACGTATATCGGTACATGGTATCGAGGTGGCGCTTTACTATTTACGTACAATGACGAAATGCAATCATCTGACTATTCAAAGCAGAGGGGTTTTCAGCAACAAAGGTCATGGAATGCCGCTCCTTTCCGTCAATCCAAAACTATGCAACAACAGCCACGACGATCAGTGCCAGTAGTACGGGACAAGAGTAAGAAAAGAACTGTAAGAGTCACTCAAAAGACTAAAAGAATATACCGGACACGGCATGTGTTCTGTAATTTAGCGAGGGGATTACTTATTGTTATTCGGTCTAAATGCATTTTACGAAATAGTCTTTCGTAGTAGGAAAAACATATCTCCGGCTTAATGAAAGGTGAGACAAAATCAACCTGGATGTTGATGTAGGCTACATCTGTTGCTAAGAATCTGCCGAATTTGCTAAATTTGCTAAATATAGAGACTACAAAGCACAGCGACATTGGCGTTCATCGTCAGGTTGTCCGCATGGAGGAGGGATCACATATCTCAGAGGATTAAGTTCAGTATCAAAAGATCGAATGAGTAACGAAAATGAATCTGAAGGAAGCATGGGTAGTTACTTAACTGTCAAAAAAGTGTCGGGCACATTCGTTTTCAAGGGGTCTAAATACAGATTTTTTCTTTTACTTCGTTATTGATTTACGACAACACGAAGGGGAGGACTTTCGAATCATTTGATGAATTGTTAAAGATTTACCACTCACTTATTAAAAGAATGCGACGTCATAATGTGTTTTATGTCATGCAAGCATTTGAATTGTTTTGTTATTGGCCGCAAATGACAAGGTAGCGGAGTGTGCATATTACCGTTGCTGCCTGTTTACAGGTCAGGAAGACAACTATTTAACAAGATGAACCATTATTATACAATGGAATGAACCATTTGCAGCCAGAATATAACAATAATTTTGTACACTGATTAACAGGGAAATGACCACCGGTTCCGCTACAACAACATTTACGGGACATGTATGGAGAGCAGCGATTGTGCTGCGCTTGGCAGCGGAATGGATTGGACCTACGTATGTACGGAGTGAACCGCTTAGATCACTATCCTCTACTGAACTTTGTAATGTATAACGCTTTTAGACAACACGCATTGACAAGTTGTAGCTAACATCACTGTCGTACTTGTACCTTTGGCTATGAGGAGATAAGGTTGAAATCAATAAGTCTGTATCGTATAACCTTCTTCCGTATACATTGTTGTCAAGTCTTTAAAAGAATTACTGGAACAATAATATGATTCAAATAGATATAAATCGGCCATAATCATCAACATCAGGACATTGTGTGTTACAGAGAGGGACGATTATCTCGCATAATCACATATCGTACTCTAACACGCGCCACTCGGGATTCCCGGCTCGTGGGGTGATGTTAGACAACCAGTACTCTAGCGTCCTAATACAGAAGAACGTGTTCCACCACGTGAGTGCTATATGTCCACTGTTGGATGGTGCTACCTTTTCGACTCAGTATTAACACATGCTTTCGTATTCAAGTTTACTTCGGCAAGTGCCATGAATCAGGTATCAGGTATTCTATTATTGCTCTACGAAAGCTTGTGTTAATATTCATCGTAATTCGTCTAACTTCTAAGGTGTTTCCTAAATTTTCGTACTATACAACTATGCCTAACACGAACTCTTTTTCTACTCTGGTCGCTCCTGATTTAGAGTTACAATTACAAGGTTGAATATTTCTATTTGTAAATACCTAGTTTTGTGACATTAACTTTCATAATTACCGACATGCTTGTAAGCCTAATAACACTTAATTTTTGGAAATATTTTCGTATTTCAGAACGACGTCGATATCCTCATCGGTGGCGGGCGCGATAATATCATCAGATACAATGTGTTTTCCAACACAAAAATTGCATCGGCAAGTTTGCCTATCTTTACACTCTTGTGTAGAAGTGTAGATTCTCGCAACGTGGGCATCTTTATCGTTGTCCTCGTGAACATAATTAATTGTACACCTACCGACGTTTAGCACGTAGTCATTATAATATTGTTATTAATTAAGCCATTACGAACAAAAAAAAAAACAAATTAGAACATTTATCCGTCCGTGTGATTATCAACAATATGCAAGTATGATATATCTAGAGCCAATCTGCAGTCGTCAAAACCCGCCCAAAAACTTTCGAAATCTATAGAGGCCATCAATACGAATCTGTGGGGCCAAATATATCCATTAAACACTGTACATAGAAAAATATACCGAATATTTAGTGATCTTAAGTAAATTTAAAGTAGTTTAGGCCTATTTATTAATTATTCATTCGCCTACTCCAGATAGCCGCCGACAAACGCGGGCTCGGGGAATGCGGCCCACATTTTAACGAATCTCTTTACAGGCGACTCTATGTAAGTCACGTATCAAGTTAAATTATGACTAACACTTCAACCTACAAGCAACTTGATGTTAGTGAAGTACACGGT
Organism: Epimenia babai; assembly: GCA_011762755.2. Lineage (NCBI taxonomy): Eukaryota > Metazoa > Mollusca > Solenogastres > Cavibelonia > Epimeniidae > Epimenia > Epimenia babai. The sequence goes on along the minus strand of WURV02067116.1, from coordinate 11,504 downwards.
GAATGTTGGGTATACGAATGGATCTAAGAGCGACTTTATGTTACCACACGGTGAATTCTGGTTTTAAGAATCGATCAATGAACGACTCGATGTAAGTCGAGTACCATAACTAAATCTTGATTATTACCATGCGCCTGCGATCGACATTGATTTAAGTAAAGATAGATTATTCCATGACATTTATAAATCACTTTGTGTTACTGCATGTTTTGTAGAAAATGCCCATTCAAAGCGAGCTGTGGGCGATGAAATACCCCCAGCTATCAGCCATATTATTCGACGAGCTAGGCCCAAACGCGCCCAGAGGTACATGATAGTCAATAGAATAATAGTATACATTAGGCAGGCGCCAGTCGCGTTATTGCTGGGTGTTAAGAAAACAATCCCTTCGTTACGTTATCATAATTTATGCAAACAAGTATTCCTCAGAATTACTGAAAGTAGCTAAAGTAGTAATAATATTAAAATTAGCCAATTTTAAAGACCACACGCGCGAAAACTGCCTTTCCGACTTCGACGAACTTTTACAAAAAATATTTCACAACAGTTTTAAAAGATAAGTGGATTTTATGAAAATAATATGATCAGGGTAAATTTAAACGGAGGTCTATCAACGTCTCTTCCCATAAAATGTAATAAAGGCACATGCCATAAATACAGTTTTATATATGCCATTGGTGTATTAATAAATGCTTTCTACACGGGCGATCATAAATTGCTTTTCGCTTTTCCGGTGTGAGAGGCGTAGCCGCGGATTAGATAGCAAGTTGGGGAGGAACCAGAAACTACAAAACAATTATAGTGTTTACCAAATCTACATCTTGTCGAATCAACGCGCTTTGCTGCGGTTCGCAATATTTATACATAAGACAGTAGTGATTTTTAATTTATTATTTAGGCGTTGGTAGATACTGCGCAAAATTCGCCGTTGCCCCGCTATAAATAAATATTTTGTACGAATATCGAGCCTTTATATACGAGTTAATTTTAACAACGAATTTCTGTATGCAGTTAATAACTTTAGCTGCGACTCCTTGCGTCTGTTTTCGCCACAATATCCTATACACAATTCTATATATATTATATGATTCAGTTCAAATTGCTAATTTATCAACATTGTATCCTAATAAATTATTTTATTGGTCCAGACGGCTATTTATATCATGTTTTATTCGATTTTGTGTATGAATACAGTATATCCCGTAAATAAATAGTTGGAATTGAATCGAATGTTGTCAAATATCCGGTGAGAAAAGTATTCGACAAAAATAGATCTCAATTTCGTTGTTACATCACTTCCCACGATGTGTGTTCTATCGTTAAACAGGGGATAACGGCCAATTTCACAACAATTCATTTCTAAGAATCGCATGCTGTTGTATACGGTATAATCGGTATGTCGTGTTGAACCATATCGTGGAACACGCCCTCTACAGGTAGCACATTAGTCATTGACTGAGAAGTAGTCACTTCCACATACTTGATATACGTACTTCGTTACGTGTAATGAGCTAAACGCAGCGCGTCATGTGCGTTCATCGGCAGCATTAAACTCTGGGACATACATAACTACGACGGATCCGTGTCCACTTCTGAACAATTTTCATAATTTCCGTGACCCGAAACAAATATATAGCAAAATGTCATGTTTTTTCCCTAGGGTTACTAGACAATGCGTTTTATGTATACTGCGCATGTACACGATTGTAGATAATAAAACCCTATAAGTAGACTAACGATTAAATGACCTGGGAGACTATTGAGTGTCTATTCATGTTTGTGTGTCTGACAACAACGCCAATAAGTACTCTTAATCAAATATATTCCATGTACTATAATACACAGCAACAAAAAGGACGTTTTAAACATTGTAGGTAACACAATCCGAGCAAATATCTTTACAAGCACCGTGAAGACGATATTTAAGTTTTGCCCCAGTGATCTTCCTTCATTCTTCCTCATTTTGAACAACTACAAGGTTGGCACTCTGCTTTTAGTTGATGAAATATGTTCTTCAAAATACCTATTCTGAAATTGTATATAGCGTCTGTACATATTTTCCTTTTTGGTCAAAAAGTTCAACATTCAATTTGAATCTGACCACGATGATGTCACAACTCCAGCCGTATTCGTTATATAAGTAAGACACGTTCTTATGAGGTCACGGAGACGTTACAGATAACACATCTTAGAATAACAGTTTGGACTGCATTCTACAAAATTCTAAATATTCTAGTATCGTTCTAAACTAATCCAAGCGTCACAAACCGTTAGAACTCTATCGAGTGCATACATGTATAAAATAAGGTGATCACGTCCCACAGAATGTCAACCAGACTAGCGACCTGATTAGTCCTAAAACAGGTGACTACCGACCCCACACCCATATAAAGTTCGGTGCTGATCATTCACGATTAAAACCATTCCCCGAACTACCCTCGCCGCGTGACGTCGGACCACAGTTCCCCGTGGGGCCATCATGGTGGTCCAATGTCACTTTCCCAGGTTGGTTAGCAATTTACCGTACTGTGAGGACAAACCACCATTTAAACCAACGTATTTGAATATAAATTATCCGCATGTCACCATCAGCTAAATTGTCTTTTTACTGATTAAAATAAATTGAGTTTTATGGTGCTTATCTTATTGTATATTCCAGTATATTAGGATTTTTTTCTCTCTTTGTTGAATAAACACTTCGAAAAATAAATTATGCTTCGATAATATCATGACATAATTATGACCACAGATACGACCCCGTTTATACCGACTGAAACTAAAACATATACTGCAACTAAAACATATACAACGGCATTCGTTCCCGTGGTAACGAAAGCAAGAAAGGCGGAGACAGGGACTCCATATGTTCCCATAGAAACAAAAACCGTCTGGTCAGGATCTCCATTTATTCCACTTGAAACCGTCACCACGGGTGATAAATTCGATACGACAAAATCGGTGACACCGTTTATTCCGATAGAGAACAATGAAAACAACAAAACAGCGTTTCCTTTTGTGCCCGTTGAAGGCGATACCTGGACGTCAAAAGGTAACGGAAAAGTTGACATTCCGGCACCAACGCCCTTCGTGCCCTTGGTCGGCGAATCTAACAATAAAGAGAGAAAAAAATTTGTTCAAAGTAGCCAAAATAGTGTGCTACCGAGAGGACTTGTCCCGCTGGTAACTAAAAGTTCTAACACTAAAAAAGCCTCTCAAACCCCGGAAATATTCGGGAAACTTTTCACAAAAACCTCTTGGCCTTATTCTGTAAAGAATTGGATGAAACGAATTTTTCTTCTAATTTCGCGCGGAGACCAACCGAATATGTCAGGCGGACAAACAATGGCATTTCCTCTTGAACTGGTTACCGTCAACCCGCGAGTGTCGAAGATGACAGCCAGCAAAATAACTGTTGAACTTACAAATGGCACAGAATACAACCCACGAAAACCTCCTGAAATCAAAGCGATGAGGCCAGGATACAAACCACACGCAGGTAACAGATATAAATTTTCTAGGAATAGATCATGATACGTTATACATAATAGAACATTAACGTCTGACCAACGTTGCGTTGGGAGCATATGTTTATCGGCACATTCATAAATTGACAAAAGTTAGGCATATCATCATACAGTTATAGATTAGAACATATATAACATCAATTCTTCATATTTATTCTTTCAAAACACTGAAAAATACCTTATATTGGTAGAATGGGGTGTGTCACAGGGTGTTGGCTAAAGGCAGATGGATGCCGTGGTAAAGACGCCGTTCCGAATAAGTGGGTACGTGATTCGTGGGGTGAGGACACAATTCAGGCTGGGGAAATAGAGGACCGATGTTTGTTAAGGGCGTGGAACGTTTGGACCTACAACTGCCACAACACCGAAGCAGTCGTGTCTGTCTATTACGGCCCCACAGGTAGGCTATAATAGCGGCGTCTTTTGTAAATGAGGGGAATGATGACCATACGTAACGTATATATTTAGTTATGGGCCAATAACCTAGGTAGTCGTGTAGGATATCCTCTCCCAAGCTAGCCTATAAATGTGGTTAGAAATTGATTAGCCTCACATATAAGGGATGGGGGAACACTACAGTGATAAACCTACAGTCTAGGCGGACAACCGACCTTCCATTCATGCCACTGGCTCCAACGTCCACAAACGGGCAAAATGTGTCACACACTCTGGTATGTCTATGATAGCTAATAGTTATTTACAATGGGATGACGACTTAGTAGTGAGGGAACTAGAGAGAGACCATCCATAGAGCATCTGAATCACAGACACGTCCGATGGAAAAGCCCTAATCTAACCGCACTGCAAGGGCTATTCAGACCCCCATGGGCACAGGGTTTCAAGGCGTTTTCTGCCCGAAAGCCGTCACAGATATTATACTAGCTAGAGCGGGAATGGAACCAGGGTTCTCTGGCTTCAAAGTTAAGCGGTCTACGTACTGCCACTACTGACCAACTCCCGACCATATGCAATACTGTTATATTAAATATAGCAAATTCCAGTTTCTGTGTCGTTTAATAGAATAAATATGTTTATATAAATTCTCAGTTATTTATTAATGTTAATTGGTGGTGGCCATAGTGGATTATGACAAACAGGAGAGAACACCTAAAAAAATCTTGTCTGTGGTGGAGCCCGACACACCACCTCTAATTTACAAATCGGAGATGCATAGGGAGAAGTTTGCCTTTGGAGTTCAGCTGGCAGAGCAGCAGACTCTTCATAAAGTGCGTGTGGCCTCATAACTCACAGAGACAATATGTCCTGTTATAATGCTCGATGTACAATATATCCGTAATTGCGCCAATATCTTATAGAAATGAGAATGTTAGAGATTGATATATTCATATCTATTACTGTATAATGTTACGGATGCCTCTCTCTCAAGCATGTTCTCAAGTAACCCGCTATGAACACCATTCTGACCCGCCGACTAGATCCTTCTACTGTTCACGTTTCCCCAACTACCTCGACGACATGTATTGACTTTATAGGTGCCCTGTGAGATTTTGGCTCTGATAATACGGAACCAGTAGAATATTACCAATTTATCATAATTACTCCGTGTGTAATAGCATGACTTACTAGCATGGCCGCATTCTGAAATGTTAAGATACTTTCAAGGACTCACCGCGGTCCATCTGGTTATTCAATAAACACAAATTCAAATCAAATTGCTAGTGATTCTGTTTAGTTAGCAGTATTTAATGTGTACGAAGGTCAGAACCGAACGATTGGCGGGAAAGGGTGCTATTTGGATGTTAGTTACTGCCGCACGACCCAGTCGCGCTATTCGTCGTATCGAGACATTTGGGGAGAGAAATACGCAGAAGCTTCACGCTCAACAGTTGCCTGTTTAAAGCGAGCCAACGATATTTGGCGGTACTGCGGATCCGATGCGTCGTCTGTGGTCCGAGCAACATTCAGGCCGAATGGTAAGTCGAAAGTAACTATATATTAGACCCTCGTTCTCCCGCCATCATTGGGGCTAGTCAAATTCATAGCGGTGGGCGGGGTGGCTGGAGATCGAGCTTGGCTAACATGGCCTTCATGAGGATTGAAAATGTAACGAGGAGCGGTTAATTGGGGGTCTACTGTAATAATGGTCCTTTTGCGGTTGCCTACATGAACGGTACTAAAACTATATCGAGACACTTTTAAAAGCGTGGTTAGATTTCACAAAGTCAACTGAATATCTGCAATAAAAGCGGATATAATGCCATCGGTTACAAATTACGCTGTTAACAGGGACAGCATATGTTCAAATGATATTTGCTATACGCCAGCATATTTAAATAGTGATTTATTTGCAGCATAAACATACGAAATAATGGATGACTGTCTGCGCCTATTCAAGAAACGTTAACTATAACAGCTCTTATATATTATTGGGACGCAAGCTTGATCCGTTGATATTGAAACCGTATGATTATACGAACGGAAACAGGAATTGAACGCACAGTAGGCTTTGGCTGCTGGCTGACGGTATGGGACTGTGGCACCGGGGTCATTCGTTCGGGCACATCGTATGATGGATGGGGTGCGGCAAATCGCAAAACTGGTAACTTAAACCACTAAAGCATATACCCACAAAAGTAAGTAGCACATATGCGATCGGTCTAAGGCTATTGCAAACGAGTTCACCAACACGCTGCAGAGACAAAGGCGTAACAAAATATATGCCCGTCAATGCGAAGTATCGATTGCAATTTCGATAACCTACGTACAGTCTACCCAATTTATTAATATTCTACCGGCATACGCATAAATACAGGAATAAACATTATAAAGTATTTTCTCATGCTCTTAGACAAGAAAATCAATGTTTTTCTGTTAGTCGATTCCAATACTCGTGTCTGGTATGTGACAAAATTAATAACATTTAATCACAATCATGATAGATGTCTCAGAAAGCGCGTGCCTCGCCCAAGCAGCCCACTATTGGCGACTATGTGGGTCTGACAAAAAGAACCTTATCACGGCTACATATCGTCCTACTGGAACATACGTCACTTCCGGTAGTGGATGCTGGATATCGTCAGCGTACTGCGTGACTGCTGGTATGTCCATTATGCCAATATATCAGTAAATTTACGTTGGTAGACAATAAAAATGCTATGTGCGCGCGTGTTAATACAAAACAAGATGAGACATTTCCTACTAATGAACTCAATAGGCTTTTGATATTGTTGACGGATTCGCCCCAGGTAAGCCGCTATACTACCACGACCCATGGAGCAAGAAACACCCCCACAACGACTCACAGACTCGCTGCATTCAGCAGGCGACCCGGGTTTATAAATATTGCGGCGCTGGTGATAACGTTGTGAAAGCCGAGTTCAGGCCTACTGGGGCAGTCGTCATCATACGGCCTGGTTGCTGGCATTCTAACAGTAAGTTAGGTAGTCATTAAGTTAAAACAAACTAACTAGATTACCAAGGTAATCGTTGTGTAGGCCATTTATGGCCTTTTTAATACTAGCCTATGTGGTTAACAAACGGATTAGCCTCACTTAGAAGAGGTGGGAGAAAGCACCCACTTCCAAAAACCCACCGAGTCTGGGTAGACTATGCCCTTTTTCCATTATCCAATCATTGCACTGGATCCAAACGTCTACAGACGGGCTACATATGTCGCCCACTCTGCTTAGTGTATGATAGTTAATGGTTATTTACAGTGGGATGACGACATAGCTGGGAAGTAAGCGTCATGGAGACTATTCATAGAGCATCTGAAGCACAGCTACGTCAGAGGGAAAAACTTTACCAGAACCGCACTGCGTGGGATTACCCGGACCCCCATAGGCACAGGGGTTTTACGGCGCTTTCTGTCATAAAAACGCCACGGGTGGGATATTAGCTATGGCGGAATTGAACTAGGGTCCCTGGGATTCGAAGTGGTATGCTCTAGCCACTGCGCTAACTGCCACCCCCTCCCTCCCAACAGTGAATAGGCAAACATTAGAAATTAACGATGAATCTATTCATAAATGTTTTTTTCCGTTCCATGGTGGGCAGGGTACTATTTCCGAATTGCTCTGATCGACTTAGGTAGACCGTATTAGTTGAATCAATTCTATGCGACGTGGATTAATATTTTTTGAGAAAGTTCATTAGTAAGGGACAAAAAGGCACCTGATACTTGAACACCGTCATAATGTCTTTATGCAACTCAGGGTTTAGGCCTTATATTATTTGTCATGAAAAAGATCGGAGCTATTGTCTTTAATAAAATATATATATGCAGACATTCCCATGGGTATCAACGCAACATTGAAGTTAATTAACTCTTTATATATATTCCCCAAAGCTTTAGTCTGTAACTGCACTAATAGAATTATTACAAGGAACCATTGTAGACATCACTGCGAACATCTCATATGACTAATTAAGGTATCCAATAACTTCGTTATTTTATAAAAAAAGTAATTAGATTTCCAGTTAATCACGACATGTGATGATGCTATGTCCCCATGGAGCGTATCTGGATCAGCCAACACACAAGGGACATCCAGCGGCGTTGATCTAGTCACGCTATAGGCCGTCTCCGATGTCAAACGACACACCCGACTTACCACCGTTATTATACGAAATGACTCTGGATTTCTCCAAGCCGATGTTGCATAGATAGTAATTAGGGAAACTTAAGCACTAAAGTTCACAGAGCGTCTGCCGCGCAGAGGGCATTGCCGTAATCATTACGGGATTATTTGAAGTGTTAAACACCAATATGATAGGTGAGAGAACATACCATGCCAAATGATCGAAGATGACGTTGCTATTTTTAATCTATGTCTTCTCCACAGGAACCTCTAGTCTGTTATCAAATCATAGATTATAAGGTACAATAGGAGATATAACTCCGATATATAATAACCAATATAATGAAACAATCTTCAACACACCAATTACTAAAATGACAAATCAATAATAATAATAATATAGTGTCATTTGTACACCGGCATAATCCACTATGGACGTGATGCTCAGTGGTGGAGTTACATGGTACAACATACTAATATACTACAGGTAAAGTACAAAAATGAATAGATGTGGGTTAAATACTACACAAATCGTATCCTGTGATGATAGAAAATTATGTACAGACAGAGAGAAAAGATTATAAGAGAAATAAGACCAGAGACGCACGTGCCTGTCACAAGGGAAGAAGGGTCATGCAAAATTGCAGACGAGAGCGATTAATGATAAGATATGGAAAATAGATGTTTTCAGCTGTGTTTAAACATCGCGAACGACTTAACAGAACGAGGAATTATTAGAAGAGAATTTCAAAATTTTGGCCCAGGAGTTGAAAAAGAACGATTGTTAGTATAAGTAGGTCGAGCCGTCGAAATATGAGCTAGATATTTTTGCGAGGAGCGAAGCGAGCGAGAGGGAGTATGAAATTGGGCAATTTCGTTCATGTACCGTGTACTCAGATTGCTGAGGCTTTGGTACATAAGAATGAGAGTCTTATAGTGTATTTTGTAAGGATAAGTGGAGCCTAAAATTGATATTTAATACTCCCATTTATTGAAATTCTCAGTAATCACCAGTAAGACAAGAGTGCCTATATTTCAAAAATATATTATATTGAATCACTCAAAACCTCTAGGTTTGAAAATTTAACACGATCTCCACGTGTCGTATAATTGACTAAACAAAACGATTTTGTCCTCTATTCCCTCTCTAGAACTATTGCATAATAGTTTATAAGAGCATTTCCGTATTTCCGTTAGCATAGCCCCCTCTTTCTATCCACGTTAGTCGTCATCCGTTGTACATCCATTCCTTTTTCTCGATATGTAACTTATACCCGATGTTAATCTCCAGGTGTTTTACTGACTCGATCTCCTGTATAAACAAAGGTATGTCTGCAAAATAACGACTGCGATTTTCTCAGACTGTCGCGAGATGCCAGCACCGAGTAGAGATTTTATACTCGATTCCAACCCCAACAGCCATACGTCGGAGATGCGTTGTTTAGAGAGAGCTAAAGATCTTTACGCAGCGTGCAATAATGACCATAACCAACCCATACGAGTCGTTTACGGACCAACAGGGGGCTCGTCTTCCTATCCTTGACTGTCGCCACGCACGAAACATAATTATTTCAATACTATTATTATAAATCAGCAGTAACAGCCGTACACGGCAAGAACCAACGATATGGCCGTATTTCTAGAGAGTAATCATTTAATCATACAGGCGTATTGTGATCATAAACATTGTGTACAATGTGGATATTATATCACGGACGGGATGTGCCCGCACGATTTGTTATTAATAAGACCTACAGCGCTATCGGTTAATTTTCTTTTTGTAAAAATTTATTGTAACATACACAATATGGTAATACATTATTAATATGCTATGGGCAATCTTGAAAGGCACACAAAAAACTAGAAACACCTGGACTCTTAATATCTCTAGCTCTACTCTATCAAAATTCAATAACGCTATATTCTACGTTATTGGATCTTTCTATTGAATGCGAGCTCGAAAATCCTACACAAAGCTGACGTCAAATACGGTCGCATTTATTGTGGTTATAAGACAATGCCTTGCCGATGATCGATGATCTCGGAGGGATACATAAAGACGATGCCGAGGTAACATATTTATTGCATAAGTTATTTCACTTCAACGGATATTAAAAATAATCAAAGATTTTGAATAGGCCATCGTACAACCAGAAATCCATCGACAACGCAAGATTTCTTGCATCTATTCAAACCTCCGCTTCGTGATATAACAGAGAGACCTATCACAATAAACCCGATATGAAGATACGGTCAAGTAGAACAAAGCTGATATACAAATACGTGACACTTCATCAGAACAGACTCGATGAGGCAGGTTTGTCATACGCGAACGTTCGTGTAATAAACTATGGTTGAATTGCTCACACGTATCAGAGGTGGCCGTTTTATTACTAAAATACCCCCGCCCCACTTCATTCTATACTAGCTCTGAAACATCTTCATGCTATAAAGTACGCCAGAGTCACGTCCCATACATTCGTGAATTATCACAAATTGATATCGACATCCCATAAAATTTGCTCTTTTCAAAATTCCTATTCATGCATACAAAAATGACGGTTTTACGCGAAAATGTGTCAATAACATTAGTTTAATGACCATAGAGTGGATGGGGAATACAATGGGAAAATGTGCTGATAATATAAGAGGATACTGGTAGTCCATTTCTACCCACACAATATCCTCGCGTTGTCATGCACAGACTGAGGTTATTTGCTTTATAAACACACTAATGGGAAGCTACATTTTGGTTCAGATGCGTCTTGAAAAAACAAAAATACGCGCTGAATGTCAGCAATCGATTCCCTGAAAGAAGATAGCAATGCGAATTAGTCGTCGCTCTTCCACATCAAAGATTGAGTCGAGGATCGTATATAGTCGCGTACTCGCACTGTCGCAACTCTGGCCAGTATCTATTGCGACTGACTGACCCACGGTGGCAGAATCACTTTGTTATAGGATAAATCGCCGACTGCCGTGCAAGGTAATCGAACGCTTGAGTTCATGTAGTGTGATTTCTATACAACAGACGTCATTTGTGGTGCAATATACCGTCACTGAACAAGCCTCGTCTCGATTGACGTGTAAGATATATGATCTGCGTCCTTAGCTAAAAATAGTTCAAAAATCATCTCACTTTCGCCCACCGACTCAGGTACGACTGCAAACGCGATTGGAAATCGAATACATTTTCACAGATCAGCGGCAACTCGAAACAATAAAAGTAGCAGAAAAGATCGAGTACGGGGTTATGAGTATGACTGCGTGCAGTTGTACCCATGTTCGACATGTGTGTGTCGATAGCAAGAGGTTTGGTTTTAAAGCTAACGAACAATAGCTCGTGCAACCGGGGATATTTGAGTGTATTGTATTGTATTTATAGGCTGATTACCGAAGTAATCGTTGTGATAGGCCATTCTTGGCCCTTTACAAAGCT
>WURV02067005.1:11260-21285 GCA_011762755.2 Epimenia babai | reverse complement strand
GGGCGTATCAATGGAAGATGCGAGTGATCGGTTAGGATGGAGAGCGTTGATCCGCTGTGGCGACCCCTGAAAGGGAATAGCTGAAAGGAAAAGAAGAAGATGGAATTTAGACACACCGGAGTACGACTTGTTATTTTACCATCAGGTTAGATTATCTGCAAGATAACTAAAGAACGGGGTGCAAGAAAGAGCTCTTCTCAGTTCGCCCGTTAGTTGAGTCATCAACTGAGATATGCTTACGTAGGGTGTATCAAAATGTCAGACCTCGGGCGCCTACATGGGAATAACAGGTTAGTTTAGTACGATTTTAATTCCTAATTAGTAGCATTAATCTATTTTTTCTAGGGCGCGTGTGGAGGCGCTCAACATAGATTGCTCCGACCCGTGAACATCAGCGAGCAAATGACTAGGCTTGATTTTCATCAAAATCACAGATTGAATTTGCATCAAGAACCGGACGGATTCTACTAACCGTAACGCAGACGGTAGGTAAAACTGCCCAAATGCTCCGTATATATTGAAGATACAGATGCATCTATCACACTCAACGCGGCACAGGTAAGGTGGAAGGATGTCATAGCCGGGTTCAGGAATAAGTGGCGTATTTTGCCTACTTCGAAATCAAATTAAGTCAAGACTAATCAGACCCGCATCATGTTTGCAAGACATGTGCGGAACACCAACGGCAGCGAATTAAAGTACGCGTAGATTGACTTAGCTTTGGAATTCCAATGACATGGCGAAAGCTGAAGTACACGTTAATTACTTTCCTTAGCATTGTCAATGCCAAGAAGTTTGCTATCAAAGATCTAATGACACGAAATAAGTTAGCCAAATCTAGATTAGGAAATTCGTCAGTTGGACACCGATTATGTAGAAGTAGCAGTCCTTGAGCAACTGCCGTTATTGTTCGATGAAGACGTTTTGTAAGATGTTCCGGATTCTGATATTGATTCTAACTATGGCGCTATGCCAACCGCAGAGGCAGAATGATTTTCTCAGCCTTAATTGAATGCTTTAGTCCGATTTACTGCGATTTTCGCCTATCGAAGAAGTTATGATTACTTCTATTTTCTTATGTAAATGGCAAGTGTTGCCTCAAGCTGGCGCAAATATAACATTTTATCTGAATACTATTAATTTGGAAAATTACTTTGAAGCTAAAAAGATTTGTGTATTTTAATGACGTATCCTTATTTCTAAACGCACTTGGTGTAACATCACTTGAGGCAATTTTAGTGACGTCTGATATTTTTTCATATATTTTTGTAGTTTTAAGCGTGCTACTATTTAACGGGGATATGATACAATTCCGATTACTGTGACGACTATCAGAAGGAACACGTCCACAAATAGTTTAAGATTTGCTCTCCAATACAGAAGACAACAGCGTAATATGTGGAGATAAAATAGATATTCTGCGTCATCAAGTCAACTACCACTTATTAAAGTGACAAGGTTTGGACTAAGAAAATCTGGCCAGTGCGAACAAACATCGAGCTTTGAGAAAATGCTTCATTAGGATGAAAATTTTACCACACTTTGCATCTAACTGAGCTTAATAAGGCAATTTGATATTAACAATGGTAACTGCTTCCAGTATATGGGGCTTGGCATTTCCTATTCTGATGTATGAAATGAAGACGTTGGATTGTTAAAAATGCAAGATTTTCGTTCTTAACTGTGATAAAGATTTGTTGAATGGTTTTTAAAAAAAATATCTCAGGGCAACATAATATAACAGGGCAATATTGTACGTGCGACTGACAGTTATAAAGTAGCACCAAAACCTCGCCTTTTTCCATTTTTACAGATAGACCTCAAATTGCACTAGAGAGAGGCATGTAGAGGCATGTTTGGAAAAATATTTCCTGCAAACCTACATGACGCCGAAACAATGCCGAGCATGATTGACACTATCACCGGGATCTAAGGGTTATTCAAAAAACCATGATGGACATGAATGTGATGGCGGATTACTGCTGGAGTATCCAGATAGGTTACACTGCCTAGTCCAGAACAAACATCAATGAAAATGCATTCGATGGTTTAAAGTAATGCCAAATTGACATACTGGTAAACATCAAGTTAATAGATATCTCGTATGCCTGTTCCCAGTATTTACTTTCGGTATCGCTCATCAAAGTAGGTGTTTTATAACGTATATGTATAACGAGGAATTGCATTGATATTAAATTTTTCTTGCACTTAATAAAGACCTTTTCCAAGACTGACCAAAAAAGCAATACCGCCAGTTGGTTCAATAATAGCCAGTCAAATGGCCATATTACAGTAAGTAAGTAAGTTAGTTTATTAGGAAGTTAATCCAACTAAAAAGCATTTTTCACATCATTGCTATTACAAGTCACCAAGTCCAACTACCTATCAAGTCTTAACATCGGGTGGAAAAAGCGACAATTAGATCAAACGGCGTAGATCTTTGGCCAAAGATGTATTCATAAAAAGTCATCGGTGCTAATTCAAGTTCTCACGTGTCTGTCGACAAAACTCGGTATTCTTGTATGTTATATATTTACTCTCTTACGAAAAAAATGTTAAACGTTATCTCCATCCAATACCATGTGCAAGAGATTTTAGGCCACAGGAATGTGGTTTTTACGATAAATTCTTTAGATTTGGGTTAATAGGCTTACCAACATTTTAGCTCTCACTCAAGGGGGCTTAATGGGGGTAAATGTGCAGAAAAAAAGCAATCCAGGAAAATGTCATTACCATGCGATTTAGAGAAAAGGCATTGAAAACCTAATCACTGTGAAAATTAAGGTCGGAAGAGCCAAAGTCCGCCAAATACCGAGATATATTAAAACCATTTTAGTGTACGGACAACGAGCTTGTGAAAGTGACACAAGGCCAACAACAATGAAGGAGCATGATCGTGAACGTACTGAAAGCACGACACCTAAAAAATTAACCATTATATGGGTCATAGAGTAATGTGATGTTGCATCTAGTCAGATTTGTTTTAAGAAATAATTTAGTTTCAATAACTCCTTCGATATTTCCAAATCGCACGAATTCTGGTTGATTTAAAGGTAAATCCTGTACGCTTAGAAAGTCTGCATAATCTCGATCATCGGAATCCGCACCACCTTGCATAACCTCAGCATCTAATAACGGCAGTTGTTCAAGCATTGGTACAGGTACTTAATCGTAGTGCGACACAGGACTAGCTACCGGATCCAGATTTGGGTAACTTTTTTCGTATCACGAGGTTTTCAATAGTAATCCCCTTAGCATTAACAATGCTAAGCAAAGTTGTTAACGTATCCTTTAGATTTAGCAATGTCATTGGAATTCCAAAACCATGTCAATCTACGCGTACTTTAATTCGCTGGCGTAGGTGTTCCGCACATGTCTTGCAAACATGATGCGGGTCTGATTAGTCTTGATAACCAAATTTGATTTCGAGGTAGGCAAAATACGCTTCTTATTCCTGAACCCGGCTATGACATTATTCCACCTTACCTGTGCCGCGTTGAGTGCGGTTGATGCAGCTGTATCTTCTATAAATACGGAGCATTTAGGTAGTTTTCCCAATCGTCTGCGTTACGGTTAGTAGAATCCGTCCAGTTCTTGATGCAAATTCAACCTGAGGAATTTAGAAAATTTCTATGAAGCAATTCGTGTACCTACTGGACAAAGGCAACTCCTTCCTATAGAACGCTTAGCATTTCCTTGTCTTAATTATGAAAAGGGGAAAACCTAGGTGTTTTGATGGACCACAATTTCGAGAATTTCCAAGGACCAAACTTGTATTACAGCTGAAGAAAAGTGAGCAGGGAAGCTTTCGTATGTTGCGAGAAACTATTGCAAGTTACAAGGAGAAAAGTTATGAGGTTTGGTTGAATCAACCCCACCAATTGACCTTGTGAAAATTATCTTATGAGCTTCGCGTTTCGTCTTGTCTACAGCCATTTTATCGGATGTCTGCAAACATAGCTGAGCTTCAGTGGGGTGCTAGCATGCTTAACGATTTCACGTAGATATACGGGTTATTTGAGAGATACCAATGACAATTAGGCATATCGCACATTACTGCTGGAATATCCGTATAGACTACCCGTATAGGCTACCCTCAGCCCAAGTCTAGTAACCAAATCTATCCCATTAGTATGCATACCAAGGCAAAAGGTAATTCCAAATTACACTTTCTGGTATACATTAAATTAATTAGGTGAATGTTAGTGTATTTTACCTGCGGTTTGGTTTACTTTTCGGATCCCTTCACTAAGTGGTGGTGTATTGTATTGCCTGTCAAGCGATAACTGGTTTTATTTATGTATATTTAGAGGTCATCCCAAGGATAAAGAAATCGAAAAAGTAATAAATAATGTTTTATTATCCGTTACTGTAAATAACCGAAAGGCTGCCCTAAAACCGAATGCCTCAAAACCTCGACTCGTGTTATCCGTTACTGTCGCCGGTACCGTGATTGATATGCGCAAATCAAAGACGGATGACAAGTAATTTTTAATCAATGTACGTCATTAAATCAGCCCAGGACATATGATCGCGATGTATGCAGCGTTCGATGACCATTTTTATCTATTTGCCAAGCCTAGTCCAAAAGCATTACTTCAATGTGTCATTAGCGATGCTGACTGGGTACAATCCGAATATACTATAAATAAACTCCCCCACCCATGCCATGAATTGTTTACGTGTCTGGGATAAGTACATACATTTGCATGACCACACGAGCAGCAGATCGCTCGCCCATCAAAAGTTTACTAGCAGGGTACGTTTGGCATGTACGCCGACAACAGCGTTTACGTCATTGTGTACCGAACAAATCATGTGGTATAAAAAAAGTCAAATTGTTAAATACGTAGTCCGTCTGTTACTGTAGTGTTTAGGATGTTAGATATAGTTTTATTAGCAATAATCGGCCATGGTGTAGTTGTACACCAGTTATAATTATGTTGTTACTCAAAATTTTATATTTATTTAACTTATTTCCAAAAGTAATGGTCACAGCCTATTGCCTACGATTGTGATTTTAACAAGCTTTCGTATACAAGCAAAGTTCATAAGATGCAATAAAGTATACTTGCATATGAAAGTTCGAGCTAATCATGGTCTTAGTTAATGTGTTAACACGGCTAATCATATCTTACATAACAAAATCATAGTTAATTTTAAGATTATATTCATTCACAAATTCATGTTTTCGTTATCCAATCAATTGTTTCTAGCTTCAAAGCGATACATGATGTTACCCTAAACATTTAATTAACTGTATCAGTGTATCAGCACTCGTATGTATTGATATCCTCCATTGATCTATGCCCAAAGTTTTTTTAATATACCCAAGTTAGATTTTGTATGATTTGAATAAGAAATAAATGCAAAACTGGTTGTTTGATTAAAGTGCCGGAGCTGTGACTACACAATGCGTTTATTCCGGTATTCTTACTATCGATGGATGGTGGATTCAGTCCTACATACACACCTCATATTGATTTGCAAACATCAATACCTTGTTTTATATCTGGTCCCCAAAACGTAAACGCATTAATCTTAAAATATAACACGAGGTTAATTACATAAATGTTAAACTATTCCTTCCCCTTCCCCCTGTTAGTTGGATTCATTTACTAATCTAAGTGTTGGTGATGTATGACTAGTTAGGATAGGACGAATTGACCAATGAGCGAATTGGCGATTGTTAACAGCAGCAAAAGATGCGATATTCGCCTTTGTGTGTGCTTAATTTACAATATGCGTCTGGTAACGGCGCCACATGCCAGTCGTTCCTATAACGGGGTCTGCTGTATATTTCGCATCACTAATTCGCTCTGATTGGGAACCAGATCGATGATAGATTAGCATCCATCCTTATCTTTATTAGATGAACCTACGTGGGAACGACGAAGTGACCGATGCTAAAGGATAACGTGAATAATCAGTGATGAGATGTGTACTCCGCTATAGTCAATAATGCTTTAATGAAATGTTTGCAAATCGATACAAGAAATGCATTTTCTTCAATACTAATAAGCTTATTAAAAAAAACCCGTAGGTGATTGTGGGCGTTTATTTCCCGAGTTGTCTACCATTATGACATTGATACGTAGAGCTAACATCAAGCTTACCGAGTTATTGGAAATTAAGTTAATGTAATTTTACTCTTTAAATTTTTTACCTGTGTTATTTTCACTACAGTTGACGTGTTCACGGAACGCGTAATTTTGTATCCGATAACGGGCACTTGAGTGATGCATTTCCTAATGTTTGGTATTCATGTAGCAAACGCAAAACAAGCGACTAATATATTGACTCCTGACCTACACCCGTAAATTAATCTACAAATACACATACTACCGAATATTAAGTAAAGACTCGAGTCACTGACGCAATTTACCTTATCTGCCAACAATTACGAGAAATATAGACCCAGCCCATACCGATATATGATCCGTGTACCGTTACGGATTTTGAGAACCGTACATGTAGCAGTGTCCTACAGGGCAATCGCACCAGGTGTTATTCCTCCCGATATCGCTACACGAGCGCGCACCGATACCGACGAGCTATACAGCACAAACGACACGCTAACCTAATCACACCAATGGGCGTAGCGATCGAGCTGCTCGTATGGCCATCAGTATATACATGGTTCTTTATCATGATATGTAACTAAGCAATAATTCCGACGTACATGTATACCCCCTTCGCGAGTATTCATCACGCGAGCCCCGATTGTAGAGATACCGATACCAAATCAATTCGTCAATTCTAGTCATACGTCGATTTGCGTTACTTAAGTTCTTTTCTCCACTACAGTTTAAAGTTAAAAGCTATTTATTTTATGTTTATTCTTTAAATTATCGCTATTTCGATCGACCATCTTTGCGATTTATTATCGGTGTTTATATCCAAAATTTGAAATATCGCTATTTTCATCGGCCATTTTGCTATTTATTTTAGATTTCTCTTTAAATGATCGCTATTTTGATAGGCCATTTTGATATTTTAGATTTTTTCTTCGAATTTAAATTTATTTTGATCGTTCATTGGATATAAATCTTTACTATATATAAATAAAGATTATCAACCTTTGCAAAACTAAGATTTTGAACGAAAGTAATACAAAATTATTAAGTGGGCGAAAGTACTGCAAGAAATGTTAATAAAATCGCGCAAGTGAAAAAAATAACTAAAAGTGGCGACGGTATTATCTTCAAGTTACAAGATTAAGGTGGCGAAATTACAACGTGGCGAAATTACAACGTGGCACCTTCCAGAATTTAAACACGAAGCGTAAAATTATTACATCGTATCGCACGGTCTCAAACCCCCGGTGAAAAACCCCGAAAATCGTTATATCACTATGTAATTAAAAGCACGAAGGTCTAAAATCACATAGTGATGGATGATCGCATATTTGTAGAGATAAAATCGATATTAAATCTTTTTGTCATCGCATTTTTGTTAAGATAACAGATTTTTGATACATTATTGAAGAATATGTATTATTTACAAAGCAAAGTTAGATCTGCGATAAATGGGTAACTGTACATTTCAAGACAGATTGGGTGGAAGAATACCGGGCTCGCGCGTCGAGGACGGTAGTAATACCCGCGTAAGAGGTGATAGATTTCATAAGAGGATTTCAAGGGCCTCTTCAGTATTTTCATCGTTACTTAGTGTGGAGCTTTTGTACTCGCACATGCCATGGCGGGGTGGAAACTGGGTAAAACCCGGGAGTGACTCAAAAGTGCTGGTTCGAAAAGTGACCGAAAGTGACACAAAGTTACGTGAAAAAGTGACCCATAGTGTCCCACAAAACTACTCACCTACGTATCCATCATCAACCGTGGGAGGAAGATTGACTAGATAACACGAGGGATATTAAATATAGGGCCCATATCGAGCTGGACTATATTATGTAACGAAAAACCGCATTACAAATTTCCTTATAGAATAACCACCAAAGTAGTTTGATCCAAGTCAACAGCATTCAAAATGGCGGATACGATATAATACAATGTTGCTATCAGTGAACCGGGAAGGTAGTCAATATGTCTTGGGGATGATGTAGGAATCCTGCGGAATATATCGTGTCAAGATGAGTGGAGCAATAAAATGTACAATAGAAATGCCATGGTTGACAATCTAATGTTTTAAGACAAGGTGTAGTCTCGTAAGAACGCCCGCGTTACGGATATGACGTATGGAAAGGGAGGGCCTCGGGATGTCGGATACCTCACACTATTTTATTACTTGATAAATTTGCAAAAGTCCTGCATTTCCTTGCAATTACTTATTCTAGAAACGTATATAACAATCATTTCGATACATGGGAGTGGCATATTTTTCAAGTTCGCCTATATTTTAACGTTGCGTGACATTTTTAAACCGCGGATGTTGAACGTAATAGACACTGACCTTTTATTGAAAAACATTGTTACGGGTAAAGTGTAAACATTGTTACCCATACAACGTGTAAATCCAATGGTTCGACAAGACACTAAACATTTGTGTTTGGACTAAAAATGGTTGTCCATATTTTACATTTAAGCTTAGTCGAGGGAAACATGTCTGGTAGGGAACATTGCATTCAGAACAGGTAATCGTGTATGGGTGTTAACTGAACCGATGCTAACTATTATATCAGCATTAAAGCGTATTCTGAGGTATAGCCTTGATAGCGTATTTTTGTTCGGTTTTGACTTCTGCGAATAAAACCGTAAAGACATACCGCGATTTAGAACCAAGTTGGCATGGACGAGGATGTGAACCGATGCGTCTATGGGAAAGCTCCTTCATATCTTCAGAATATCAATATCCACAGACCAATTTGACAAACCCGCCGTTTAAGTGTTTAGTAACACTCAAAAACAAAGCTTTCTCAATTACAGCTTTCTCGCCTATGGCTGCACTCATAAATTCCATATCAGCCAACATTACGACCACCAAGAGTACCCGATTCTATAGCTTCAAATCTCTCAGCTTTTTGTAATTATAATAGTATGTTTTATTATCCAGGTGTTATGTGATGTAATTCTGTGATCTTAGACGGTAGGCCAATTACCCTGATGCGCTATATAAATATGTGTATTATTCCAACATTCAAGGCTTTCAAAAGGAATTGCCACCTTCAAACGGGTCATGAGGTGTCATTACAGTTGTGATTTAAGATTTAGGAAGAGGATTGAATGTCGTATGGATTCATTAGAGCAAACTGGAACGACTACATCTACACTGTCCGCTACATGTGGTGGCAAGCATGGAACTGTTTGCGGTATTGCCAGTAATGTATACCAATGCATTTCTATAACATCTTGGCAATTCCTGCTACAATTTTATGCAACATATTCTCTGCATACAATAAAAACCCAAATTAGAACCAAGCAGACAGTTTTTAAGCTCACATCGGAAGTAATGTGAATGTACGGCGTGGTGGAAAACTAAAATATAAAAGTAGATATGTGATTTACCTCTCAATTGTCTAATGAGAGCGATCCATTAGAGCAGCAATACAAAATTTAGTCAATTCCAACAATCCACTGATGATGCCAGAGTAAAACAGTGTCAACTGGTGAAAATATTTGATACCAACACAATACGGAAAACGAGAACAATAGGCTCTAGCTAATAACAGAACAATAGGCTCTAGGAGTGACAAGATGGAATGCTAGCAAAGCGCTCTAAATCTGCCGTCTCCTACGAGACGCTACAAGTTTTTGGTGTGAATTTGCTGTTTAAGAAGCAAGAACGAAACGTCTCACGACGAACACTATTCACAACCTAAATATCTAATGATTTATTTATCGTATGATGCATAAACCGCACTCTCCATGGCATGGCTAAGATGCCGGATGCTATTCCTGAATTCATGGTCTATTCGTGCCTGGCACCGATCGTGCCATTAATATGCCATAGTCACCGACGTATGCAATAGGCGTTATTTACACCTTTAATATACACGTCACTGTGGAAATCCATAACCTTTGTCGAGGTGTCAATCCATAACCTTTGTCGAGGTGTCAATCCATAAC
>WURV02067005.1:0-11160 GCA_011762755.2 Epimenia babai | reverse complement strand
TTTTGTCGAGGTGTCAATCCATAACTTTTGTCGAGGTGTCAATCCATAACTTTTGTCGAGGTGTCAATCCATAACTTTTGTCGAGGTGTCAATCCATAACTTATGTCGAGGTGTCAATCCATAACTTATGTCGAGGTGTCAATCCATAACTTATGTCGAGGTGTCAGTCCATAACTGATCTCGGGGTGGCAATCCATAACTGATGTCATTGATAGTCATGTTTGATGGCCATTTTGATGCATTTGGCACGCCTCGTCCCACTATCAATTACTCGTTATTTCGTCATGCAGACTTGGTACAACCCTAATCTACTAATATAACGCCCGTGTATTTAGTTGCATACTCATCAAGGGGTGCATGGCGACATGCTAATTACCGGTTCTCGGCAAGATTATCCGGAGGGGAACCCTATACAACTGCCTGACCACACGAGCGGCAGATCACTTATCACATTTTGAGCTGGCGCCAGCAAGTGGCGTTTGGGATGTGCACGGTATACGCTTGTTTCATTAGTGTGTACCGAAATAACCACGTTATGAAGTACCGTAGGGGTAACATTGCGAAAGGCGGAGTAAGTCAGTTTCTGCGGTGTGTAGTTTCTAGGCAGTAAGAATGATCAAGGTTTTTAATAATCTACTGACAATATTTAATGAGAATTTCTTAGTTAACATTTTGAATTAAATTATTTTGATATCTTTCAACCTATTAAAAGGATACGCGGTAAAAACAAATGTGCTAGAGTATTAAACAATCGCATAAACTTCTAATAATGGATAAGGAAATCGTCTATGCGTAAATTGTCCGCGCCAAACGCCATATATACTTTCTGGTATTACCCAAGATCAATGGGATCGTGGAGAAACCACTCCATACACACTCATATTGATTTGCAAACATTTATACCTAGCCTTGATGCGTCTGGTTCCCAAAATAACGTCGACGTATTTAGGTTGGAAAAGAAAATCGTTATCAGCTACATGAATAAATAAATTGCATGCATTTCTCTCGTTAGATGGATGAAATAAGATAAGTAATTGTGAGTGTTGTTAATATCGGGTTAGTAATTAAGACAAATTGACAACTAAACGAATTTGCGATAGCTAACAGCAGTAGAACATGTAAGTTTATTTTGCCTTAGTATTCGCTTAACAATAGTAGCCAGGGGAGATAAAAGTTTGATATCTGCTGTTTAACTCGCATCGCTAATTCGCTTTGATTGGGAACCAGATCGATGTGAAGTAGATTAGCAACCAGCCTTATCCAGATGAACCTACGTGGGAACGGCAAAAAGACTGATGCTAAAGGATGAAGTGACATGAGATCTGTACGTACAGGGCATGATGGTTAAAACGCTATAAAATGTTTGCAAATCGATATAAGCAGTGCATTTTTTATCAAAGCGAAACGTTGAGGTTAATTCAATAACGCCGTTAAGAGGTTGTGGTTTTATCCATGAGTTGACGCTCATTGGGACGTTAGAGATACATGTATAACCATGATTAAGGGTATCATGTAATTGGCAAATATAACGTTACAATACCAGTGAGTCGGCTCTTAGTATGGTTTCACAATATGATTGTCGTCTTCACGTATTGCAGGGCAATGGGTTAGTGGTTGTTCAACAGAAAACCGTGTCGAATACATAGAAATTGATAAAATGCTCCAATATGGACGATAAATGGGAAAACATTTGCCCATCATGCCTTTTCTAATGTTACAACTGACAATAACAATTTAGTTGATTTATCAACCTCTTGATACAGAAAGGTAGACCTAGAAAATGCCTTTTTATTAATATATACTTATGGATACGTATACAGTACACACGGCAGAATTCCACCATAACAAATGCACAGCCTCAATAGTTAAATAACTCCTACCAAACATGGCTACACTAGCGTGCACCGATACGACCGGCTAGCCCAATCGCATCACTTGGGAAGCATTCAGCTGCTCATGTGGTCATTATACTGTATGGGTTCTTGATCCAAATATAGAACTAGTAAGCTATACTACTTGACATGTAGCCATGCGCCACTATGTGAATACACAACGGAGCACGACTGTAAAAATTAAGTTTGAGTGGTAAGTTTAATTTTAAGTGCCATATTACTAGTATCTCTTAGTCATTGTGACAAGATGCCAACGACAAGAGGCAAATGAAGATCAAGTCTGTTTCATGGATAGTCCAGTTCAAACTGCTTATACGTCTATTCGTCCTAGAGTTAGTCTACATTTGCACTGCAGTCAAAATGTCAAATCTATATCCTGCTCATATTACCGAAAACTTCTAACGAGGGATATGCAGTCAACTCGCGCCAAATGCTCCGTCCTTAAACAACAGGACTGATGAATTGTTAATAGATAGGTATGGTATTCGGAAAACCTCTATTGTTACAGCATATTAAAAGCTAATTGAATTCAGGTAACTCGATTATTCACTAAAAAGGTGTTAATGTCCTTTCTACCCAAATCAACAGGACAATGAATTGACCCTCGTACGTTAGTGCTATCTCAGTTTCCCAGTTGATTAATTTATTCAGCGTTATGTCGGCATCTGAAACTTATTCATTTAACACGGGACTGAAGGAGCGAGACCGGAGCCAACACCGTCAATTATCACAGAACTATCACAACAATTTGGTTGGATGTGAAGCGGGGGTGTAATCAATGTTGGTGTAGTGTAACAATTGCAGGTTGTCAACTAATGTTGAAAAAAATCTATACGTTCTGCCTGTGGAAATGCGAATTATACTGGATAGTCAGTGCCGAGATGACTGGAGCAATAAAGGTACAGAAGCCATTGACAAATTCTAAGACCAAGGTCGCAAAGGTAACGGCCAAGTGGATGAAAGTAATTTTGTCGAATTATACCGTCCTTCTTACGGAAACCAACCTCATGGAATGAGAGGCGTTATATAATGGACGAGTTACACACATTCCTGATTTCAGCCACTATAATATCTGTAGCTACATTTAATTGGAGTAAGGGTGGCGCATTTCTGCATTTAGTTTATGGACTAAGAACTTATGGAACCACCATGACGACTTCTAAAACATGCCATGCCGATTATTCAAATTTATGAATTTTCTAGTGTGCTAGAAACGAATATGCGCGAAAACTGACCGGTACTTCAACCGTTAAGACACGAATAACATGTAAATGCTATAAAGAATGTCTTACAACTATGGCAATGCTAAGAATGTTCGCCATGATCCTAGGATGCTAAGGTTTTTGACCAAAATCAAAAGAACAAATTATTGTAACAAAATCGAGTTGTTTTTGGAGTCGATATTTTCGAAGAAAAATTGCAAGAAGCTTTGATTAGGAATAAGAATATTGAGAATAGTCATGAATGACTGTATTTGACGTGTTATTGTAACATTCAACAATACTCAACTCTCAAGGAATAGGGTATAAGGACTAAGTAAGATTCGCGGATCAGATCCCGAAAAAGTAAAATAAATAAAAGGACCAGGGCAGTCATTTTCGCAAGTCGCGCTCAGTAGACTTGGTAAAGCTACGACGATGGCTCGTAATCAACACTAGTAAATCTCGCCTAATAAATGTCACGGTCATAATTCATGATAACGATCTGTGTGTCAAGTTGTCCTTTTTTACATATTGCAGTTGCTGACATCAAGCGCCAATGTGGAATCTAATTGAATAGTCAAAAATGTAGGCCGCATGCGCGTCCGTGAGCATTAGACGAATTTGATCTAATTATCCCTGCCAGTCAGCGATGGCGATTAAATAAAATGTTCATGTATGGGTGAATGCGACAGCTTCTCATATTCATAACATATATTAAGCCATTACATCAGAATGCATGCTACATTCCACAGGCGTACGCCGGGTCAGTGAAGAACCAAACGACCGTGATAGCAAACAGGTGAAGCTACCTAAACATTCACGCCATGAGCAAAACTTTGTATCAATCACATCCGAGAAGAAAAAAATTAATACTGAACATTTTCTCTTGTGCCCTGTTGGCGGACCTCTGGTCTTTAGTGCTGTTATTTAGGTCACGTCCCCGTTATAAAAACTGATGGGTAATGCAAGCCATTAATGAACTGCTGGTGGAATCATTTCTATATAAGGATGCACGACGCAGTAACATATGTTACAGTATTAATTCTCTCACGACTGTGTCCGACGTGAGCCGACGAGCTGCAGCCTCTCAGCGATCACCACTCTCGATGTTACGACGATGTAGATGAACAGGATGATAGAATGACCGCCCGGACTGCCCCTTATCTCTCCGCTGCGAATTATGTAAGATCGATACATACAGTGGTTACACATGTGTTCAACAACCATCCGAGGTGCAGATGGATAGGTTCATTTATCTCCAGCTCATCAAAAGAAGCACATTGGTCACAATAAGACAATATCACAGGAACGATAGCGAGAAAATGGAAATTTAGTTGGATTAGATTCCTAGTTTTGGTTAAAAATTGACGAATCACCGGGCTCAATGTGGATATATAGTTATATATGTCACCAAAGAGTTAACATTCAACTTATTAGATCAGAGAAAGAGCAATATGGAAGTAGATAGTATATACCGAGACGTGCATATCATACCCGAAACTTTACATGGGATAATGATCATCTATACAACGCATTAATAATACCGCTATATCGCTACGTATATAATTCATTAACTCTCAGGGAATTCGGTAAAATATTTGCAAAGTTTGCAAAACATTTCATCTTGGTCATTGTGTCATACTTTTATACATGATAAATGATTGCATCATAATACATTATAAATGGGAATCAGTGAGCAATTATGCAACAGAATACAATATACCTGACGCTCTTCCGCCCCCAGGAAAGCGGATGTTTCAGGACGAGTCGTCGGATGAGTCGTCTGGAACTCGCGGAGGGCCGGTTAGAAGTTCGTACACCCGCTGTACATAGGCCCTCACCCTTAACTCGTCCGTCGGCGTGTCGAGATCGATACGGGGCGGCGCGTTCGATGGACCAGGCGATGGTTCCAGGACGATGGTGTCAAGATCGACCTGGGGCACGTGAGATGTACTGGGGGCGTGTGATGGACCTGGCGATGGTTCCAGGACGATCGTACTGGGGGCGTGAGATGGACCGGGCGTCAGTTCCATAACCAACGAGTGAGATGTATCGCGAGATGTTGATGGAACTGGCGATGATGTTAAGGTCCTTGAGGCCGTTGATGACGATGCCTCTGGCGACACGTGTGGCTGCGGAGTCGAGGTGGCCGTAGCTGACTCAAGCCGAGGTCGTTTCGCCGCGCTCACCCGGCTGGATGACGATGAGCTTGAGCGCGGTCTTCTTCGCGGGCTCGACCTCGTTGCCGGCGGTGTGGTCGGCTCCGCACGTTCAGCCTCCGGTGGTGAAGGACGGCCAGATGTTGAAGGTGGCGATGCCGTCATTATCGTATCCTCGTCCGTTTGTGCCGTCGTCTGCGTACTCTGTGTACATACCCACACAATGGATTATGGGAAACACAGGCCACGATGGACCTCTTGAGCAAGCCATTGACAGCTAGTAGAAAATGATTTTAGTGTTCACGGGTATGGGTAACTTTCGCTGTAGTCTTCCCCACTGGTCTCGCAAACCCTAACTAAGCTACGAATTTTGCCAAATATCAAAAAAGATTTGCATTTAAGTTTTAGATACAGAGCCGTTGCCTTAATACCGACCGACAAACGAAGAATAAATAATTAGGTGTTAATTGATTTTTCTTATGTATAATGGAAAATTTTCGATTATTGCTCTGGTCGAGATAATCCTTTTACTGTGAGTATCCCGGTAAAATCAAACACATGATGGTGATAAAACGCTGACCCCTCTTCCATAAATCCACAAATAATGAGCTGTAATCTATCTAGCAAGATGCATTCAGTTTGAATAACTATTCAAGCGTTACGTCAATAAGATCAATTACTTAGCAAAATGCGATATTTTCGACATGTCTCTGACGAATAAATTTCTGGTATCTTGCAAAAAATGGTTTAACCTCAAGTTAGAATAAGTACATTACAACTAGACATTGTAAAATGTGGAATTTTTCCTTAAGGCCCCCTTTTTACTCTCATCAGTATAATCACAAATATAAATAGGCTGTTATTATCAAAAGCGTTACTGGGTAATGCGACATTATATTAGTCTTCCTAAATTTTTGTGTAAGCAATCTATACTTACGCACCTTCACATTTTTTTTGGCTTTCGGGATGACATTGCCAATTATGGAGTACACGTTCGCCAGTACTGCAAGATACGATTATTGCGTTATTAAATTTAGGAAACTGGCGAAATGCAACGGAAATATGTATTAAGCACTACCTACTCGCAGATTTCCAGATCACCCAGGAAATCCTTGTGTAGAGCAGTACAGCTCATTACCAAGCTATGCTATGTGTAATACGATCGATAAATGGACTGAGCTCGTTTCGCTTAAAACATTTCTAGTACATGTAGTCGACCCATCAATAGTTCTGTAATGCAGATGAAGCTTTTAGAACAATTCGCTAGCCCTCCGCCTGATCCCTCATCTCAAATCGTAGCGAGAAAACTGAAGTCCCTTCGTAAACAAGAATGAATATTTAGTTGGGCAAGTGAATTTTCCTGGTTTGCGACTTATATATAGAACGGCCTCATCAGCATTATTTCACAAACATACTTCTGTGACCCTGCCTCTATTTTGCTAGTAGCTATGCGTACACGATAAGTAACTAACGTTCTTCGGCGGTCTTGAGCCGGTTTTGCCCCGGTGTTCCCAGATCTTTTGATGCGTTCTTAAAACCTAAAATGAAATAATTCAGATGAACGGAGTGGCTGTTCGGTACAAGTACATCAAAACGACCCCCACTACTAAATTTAGGCAGTGTGTTACAGTCCCAGCTAACATTAAGAATACCCTGCTGGGGGGGAACAATTCCTAGTTGTATGATGAATCCCCTAATTCATCCGTGTTGTGTCCAGACGGGCTACATCAAATTTTCGCCAATATCTACCACAATGATATTCATGAAAAGTAGTTTCCATTCCAATTACCAGCACGAAGCAACAGACTTTTGAAAACTTCAGGCCTAGTCGAAAAACTTGAAATTAAGTTTGATGTTCAGTATTTGATCTACACTTCTGCCTTCATTTCTTAGTGATGCTACTTCATCGTGGCTTGAAAAACCTATACATAAAATATACATGAAAAGTACATAAATTAGTCATGGAATTAAATTATGGGCCAACATACCTCGCCGATTTAACATCTGTTTGAGGTTTTTAACAAAATAATCGACGGCCTCCCGGTCCGCCGTCGCTTCCGTTTGTGTTGCCGCCTCCCCCTGCTGCCCTACTTCCTCCGGCAATAACGGCGCGACCGCCTCCTCCACCTCAGCCGGCGCCTCCACCTCCACCGGCTCGGCCACTACGTTCGCCGCCTCCTAACGAAACAAGCCACTTCGTTATTTGCAAATGCCAAAATTTTGGCAATATATATTGCGGTAACAGACATTACGTTTTCGGTGCTGGTTACGATTCGTCTTGAGCATTTCTAATCTCTATATATACAATTCCAATCACTGAACTTGTATTGATGCGTCTATTATTTCATACGTTCATTTTGTTACTAGAAGGAAGCCAGACGGGTAATATTCTATTAGATAGATTTGTACTGTGCATGGTACAATGTTTCAATGAGAAAATTTCTAATTACTTTTCCGTTAGTCTTCATTGTTTAACACGAGATTCATATTGTATTCATACACGTCACACAGAAATCCGATTAGTCAAATCAACCAAAGAAGTAATAGGTATTTTCCCCTACAACGTTACGGGAATAAAGAGCAAGGCAGATTGAAATGGCGAGAAGCATGGGGCAGAAAAAAGTAAAGCCACGGGCGAACAAACTTTTGCCGACGTTTAAGACAATTCAAATTTACTTACATATCGTGGTACTACGTAGACTTCTTAACCATTTGGTTGTACCCATAGGCAAAATGCGTGCAAGTGTTACGAGAATGTGAATATCGTGTATATATATGAGATGACATACTGTTTAAAGAAACATTAAATGATATAGGAATTTTAGTTTAATTATATCTACTAAAAAATTATAATGTAAAGTATGCCAATAAGCTGTAAATAAAATTCACAGAATTCAACCACTGATGTTTGTCAAATTGTTACATCTCCCAGGAATATATAATCTTTAACAAACCCACCTCTTGTGCAGCCGCGGCGCGTGGGCGACGCGGACGTCGCCGCCTCTCTGGGAGGCCTTGTGCTGGTTCCTCCACTGGGGGTTCCGGTTGTGGGAACAGCGGAACACGTTGCGGGTTCTGCATTAATTGACGAGTCGACTAATAATTTTGTACACGTGTACTATGTGATAAAGAGCACGCAAAATGCTCTCACTTAAACTTAACTAGATTATAGCCTGGCCCTGTCTTAGTGTTACAGTATTATAAATGCTGAATTTGTAGATGCGACAGTCACTAATGAGCCATTTTAACACGCTTCTACATCAGGCCGAGATCGAATATGTATCGCAAAAAAGTCATGCATGCATTTGTCCGAACCGTGTACTGTGTCAACTAGCAGTCAAAGAGGTTCGTAGACCTGATTAAGTATTTATAGAATATCAACTTACTTTATCCCAAAACGACTAAAATTACGTTAGAATTGCTTTAAATTTAATTTGGTATTGCATTTGATTTCACGCAACTTTCTACACGATATATTTAATAGACAATGTATACTTGCGTGTGATACTGTACAATATGCTAAAGCCTAGAATCAAAACTAACCGCCCCAGTTATGGTGTTAATTAGCTGGAGGTCGACTGTGTTGTTTATGTTGGTAACAGTGGCGTTACCGTCGGCCCCCGTCACTATCCTCTGCCCGGCCCATGGTGACAGCCGGGCGAACCGTACTCGTCCCCACAACGACCGCGTTATTAGCGGGGACGCTGATAAGTAAAGGCATCTTATGAGACAATGATTTCGTAATACTTCAGCTACTCTAAATGCACTTATGGTATTTAGCAATTAGATCCATAAAAATGATACCTACGTACATTATGTATATTCAAGTTCATTGTTTTGTATATGAATCGATGTCTTCTACCTAATTTATATCACGGGACGTGCTTAACTTCGTTAAGCTTTGATCAATATTTTTCACTTAATAACTACTAGTTCCCTTTATCTTCAGAGTTTACCATGTACTAATGTCATTAACAGCGTTCTTGTAGAGTATAAAGATTCATTTGGCCATCTGAGTATGATGTATGCACTGTACACATAAAAAGGCAAAAAACGAACGAGATATAACAAAATTCAACACAAATCAAATAATATTGACAAAATTTTGGATTTTGCAGCATCTGCGTTCAGAACAAAATGCGGTCAATATATTGAGGTTATTTTGACTGGCTTAATATTTTAAATTTCATCAGAGGTTAAAATTATCTTTAAACGAATTCAATCAAACAGTTAATACTTCATGTCATTAATCATACAAATTTTGCCAGGTTATTTCGGCAATTACATTCTGGGATGATAATCTGAACCGAGTTAATTCAATTGTTTTCGCGTCAGACCCTGGTTATATATTCATTAAACATCGACTTATCAAGATAGATGATATGTCATATATTTAGTGTTATATTAGTTTCAATTTGCTGAGCTGTAACAACCAACCTCAGCCAACATAATTGTTGACTAAAAATCTTAAGATTTTTCGTAGTTCGATTATGAATTAATTACCTAATAACCATCGATTATGAATGATATTGTATATTTTCGTGTTGGACGCAATTTACATCCTGTACCGGTATATATAATTGTAAAAAAAAATATTTTATATTTATGCAATAATATGAATTGGATACTATCATAACCTATACGAGAATTGAGTTTCCTTTTCGGTTGAGCATATTTACTGAATTAAACTCACCATCACGCTGTCTAGTTGCTTCGACCGTGTTAAACGGATTTGGTCTTCTTCCTCGTGGCATTTTTGATAAAGAAAATAGAGAATATATAGAAGACGCGAATTGAAGAGAAATATAGAGACAGACAACGAACAAACACTTTCCAAGTCAGACTTGAAAGTGAGACATAAACTTGCATTAGACGACTCGCCGTAGTCAGTGACCAACGCTCATCCCAAGCTTTGTTGGCGGGACAAGCGGAGTGTTTCCTAGACTACTCTAATTTGTGATTGGCTGTACCATTGTGATTGCAAATAGAACTTAGGAAATTTATAGAAATAGAGTTAGGGTACAATAGGCGACACGCAGGAGACAACGGTATGAGTTTTGAATAGTGAGGAACGTAAGCGTTGAGGCTGATTGTTCCGATATTCCATGAGTAGATCATGAGCAAAAATGTTTGTGTGCGACTGACACTAATATCAACGCTTCAAATAATAAAATATCGAAGAAAAAACTCTGATTGCTAGTAATAATTATGTATAATAATTGAAAAGTCTTCAAAGGAAGAAACGCCGTTAAATCACATTTTTATTGTATAATGTGACCAGCATAAGTCAAAAATTTTGCTTGCCTCCCACTTGCTGACTACTGCAGTTCTATGATATTCTTATAACTTTCATTTTGAAAGGGTTGCAGAAAGACTATCTTAATCACAAGAATGCTTATTATGACTCTTATGTCCGTTGCCCTCAGTGAACTAAACTACCAAACTATATACAATTCGGAAGCAATAAGAGAAAAAGGTAAAGTACAACATTTATAGACCGCAAGTATCAGCCAATAAAGACTCTACCATGCGCTTTACAATGAAATGTTATTGCCAGCTATTCAGCGCATATACAATACCTCCAATACTCACATATCACCCCGCCAAGGATAATTGTATTGTATTTATATATTTCTCTTTATTTAAGACGAATGCGATATTACAATGTCCATAGTATAATAATTAAGGCCTAACGAAAAATAGGAGGGGAAAAATTAATTATAGGCTGATTACCGAAGAGCTAGCCTATAAATGTGGTTAACAGGACAATCTGATCGCCTCACTTAAGGGGTGAGAAAAAACACCTAGTGTGAAGGAGCCACCGAGTCAGGGCAGACAATTGACCATTTCCCATTCACGCCACTGGTTCCAAATGTCTACATATGAACTACATATGTCGCACACTCC
>WURV02066894.1:0-21286 GCA_011762755.2 Epimenia babai | reverse complement strand
CCATGAGCCCGACCGACGCGCGATTCTTCGGGCGAGCTGGGTGCTCCATCAGCCGAGCAGCGGCAACCCGCACGCAGACCACTTTCACGTTCGCGTACGCTGCACCGCGCACGAGCGCCGGGACGGGTGTCGTGACTGGGGCCCGGAGTGGCCTTGGCTCCGCAACGGAGATGTCGCGCCCACGGCGCGCGACGCTCTCACCGACCGAGCCTTGATACAAGCTCTGCTAGCGGACGAGTCGACCACGCCGGAGCCGCCGGAATAGACCGGTCACCGAGCGCAGCGCGGTTCGCTCAGGCGAGAAGCGCCAACGCCAACGCGGCCACGTCACCGGCCCCGGCGCCCCGACCGCACGCGGTGAATCGGCCTTGACCCTGAGCGGTCTGCGTCACGTCGTGCTCTTCTTCGTCGCTCGCGCCCCATAGCAGCACGGTCGTGCCCTGAGGGAAGTCCGGCGCGAACGTCGCGACGGTGACGGGGTGCACCGTCGGCAACTCACAGTCGACGACCACGACGGGGTGGCGCAGTGTGCCGGACTGGATGAGATCGAAGAACGACATCACGTCATCGACGTAGACCAGCCGCGCTTCGCCGCTCAGGTGTCGCTCCAACGCATCGCGGCGGGGGCCGGCCGCGGCCGCGAGGAGCACGACCCGGCCGTCGTGAGACGCGGGTGCTGGCCATGCTGGACCATCCCGGCGTGTGCCCGATTCTCGACCGGTTCCTGTTTGACCGCGTCCCGTGTTTCACGATGAAGCTCGTGCGCGGCGTGCCACTATCGGATCGCTGCGACGATCCCCCACCCGACTTCGACCTGCGAACGCGGGTCAACGTTGCCGTCGCGATCTGCAACGTGATGGAGTACGCCCACTCACGGGCTGTGATTCATCGGGACCTGAAACCCGACAACGTACTGCTCGGCCGCTACGGGGAAGTCTATGTGATGGACTGGGGGCTCGCCCGGTTGTCGGGTGCCACGCAATCGTGGCCCGAGACAGGTTCACCTGTCGAAGATCCACCCGTTGAACCCGCGACCGGACTGACCCGGGCCGGAGTGATGGGTACCCCCGGCTATCTGCCTCCCGAAATGGCCACCGGAGCAATTGATGCAGACGAGCGCGTAGACGTTTTCGGTATTGGCGCGGTCCTTCTGGCAATGCTCACTGGCTGTGCACCGGTTCAAGGACGTACCCCGGCCCACTCCGTGCAACTGGCCCGCGCCGGACGAATCGAGATCCCACCGCGGATGCGCGACGGGCGGGCAATCCCCCGCGAACTGCTCGGGGTATTGCGACGTGCTCTGGCTCCGGATCCCCGAGACCGGTATCCGGACGCGGCAGCGCTCCGCACAGACCTGGAACGGTGGCTGACCGGTGCGTCGGTGTTGGCCGCACCGGATCGAATTCATCATCGATTGCTGCGATTCGTTCGTCGTCGGCCCGCCGTCATGCTGGTGGTGGCGCTGCTCGTGATCGCGACGCTGGGAACACTGTCGCTGGTGAACGAGTTCAACGTGAGATTGGCAGATTCCCGTGCGAACGCCCGCGAGACCCGACTTCGTGAGCTTGCCGCGAAAGGGAAGATCGAGGAACTCGGCGATGAACTGGGCGTTCGGCTACAAAGAGAACGATCGCTTACTGATGACGTCATCAAACTGACCGTCCGACAGGCTCTACGAAGCGGCACCGACAACCTGCAGCGGATGCTCGCCGAAACGTTCGGCGATGAGCTCACCATCGAGGACCTCGGCGACTTGTACGAGCGCGCAATCCGGGAAGAACAGCCCGGCCAGTCACTGTCTGCCGAGAACCTCACGTTCGCGTCGTTGTTGCGGAGGTGGCGAGGCGAGTCCCTCGAACGACAACAGGAACTCCTGCTACGCGCACTGGAAATGGACCCGCAATGCCCGGGGGCGCTGCTCGCGCTCGGGCGAATTCACATGGAATCCAATCGCCACGACCTTGCGGAGGAACTGTACGCCCGTGGTGCCGAAGCCGGCGACGGCATGTGCATCGACATGTGGTCCCGGCTTGCCCAAGAGCGGGGGGACTACACGGAGGCAGAGGCCAGGGCGAGCCGTGGTGTGGAACTTGCCGTGCTGAACGACACGCCCGTGCGACCGCTCCTGCTTCGACGCGCCCTCGCACGGTTCGCGCTAGAGCATCATCAGGAGGCCGCGTCTGATTTCCTGTCAGCATTCCGACTGCACCCGCCAGGCGCGGAGTTTTGCACGCACTACTCCGCGGCGTTGCTGCGTTCGGGTCGTCCGGCCGAGGCCCGATCATGGTGTGATGTAGCACTGGCACTCGAGCCCGAGCGGTTGAAAGTCCACTACTTTCGCGCGCAAGCCCGCGAACAGTTAGGAGACGAAGCCGGTGCGTTGGCCGACATCAGCACGGCGATCGACGCTGAACCGACGAATGCCGAGTACCGGCGATTGCGGGGACGATTGCACGTTGACGCTGGCCGCTGGGATCCGGCGATCGCGGACTATCGCGAGGGTGTTCGACTGCGGCCCGACGACGTGTACATGTGGGCAAGACTCGGGCAATGCCAGCTGACGCTTCACCAACGCCCCGGTGCGGTTGATGAGTGCATCCGTTGCTTCACCGAGGCACTGGATCGCCGTCCGCAGGAAGTCAGCTGGCTGGTCAACCGTGGCACTGCCCTGTCCCTGCGACGTGACCACGCAGCAGTCGCCGACTTCGAGACCGCCACGCGACTCGATGCATCCAACTGGATGGTTTGGTTCAACGCTGCCAGCGCGTATGTGCGGCTCGGTGAAAAGCAGCGAGCATTGGAAGCCGTCAACCATGCCCTGCAAGTCGCCCCGGCTGATCGGAGCGCAGAGATTGTGCAACTTCGCGACCGAATCGAACGAATGCGATGACCGCGGCAAGTCCACACTCCGACTCCGGGTGCCTGACAGCTCATGCGCCCGGGCCCGGGTTGCCCCCCGTCCGCAGGCCGATCGTGGCATCGCGGTCCACGTTGCCCGCAACACCGGCGTCACTTATCGAAGTCTACACACCGGAGATTCACGACCGGCGAGCGCCGATCTGCGGAGCCGACGACAATGGTGCATCTGCACGCGCAGCAGCGACCATCAACACGATGTGCCGATTGATACGTCAGTCCGTCGTGTCTTGACCGGCGGCTGGATCCAGCTGGTGGCCGAGCTTGGTGCGCTTGGTTTCCAGGTAGTCCCGGTTGTGTTCACCCGGCGTCATCTGCAACGAGACGACTTCGGTAATCTCCAGGTCGTAGCCACGCAGCGCGTTGAACTTGCGGGGGTTGTTGGTCAGCAGCCGCATCTTGCGCACGCCGAGATCATGCAGGATCTGAGCGCCGATGCCGTACTCACGCTGGTCGGGCTTGAAGCCGAGCTTCTCGTTGGCTTCCACCGTGTCCAGACCCTGCTCCTGCAACTCGTAGGCCTTCATCTTGTGCAGCAGTCCGATGCCACGACCCTCATGGCCGCGCAGATAGAGCAGCACACCGCGCGGCGACTCGCTGATCTGCTGGAGTGCAGCGTGGAGCTGCTGGCCGCAGTCGCAGCGCAGGCTATGGAACACGTCACCCGTGAGGCACTCGCTGTGGACCCGCACCAGAACCGGATCGTCCAGCGGTTCACCGACGCCGTTGACTGACGGAACGAAACCGTGAACGAGCGCCATGTGTTCGCGACCGTCCACGATGGACTTGTAGGCGACACAGGTGAACTCGCCGAAATCGGTCGGCATCTTCACCGCCGCGAAGCGTTCAATCAACGCCTCGTTACGACGGCGATACTCGACGAGATCGCGGACGAGACCCAGCTTCAGGCCATGATCAGCACAGAACTGTCGGCAGTCGGGCACGCGCATCATGGTGCCGTCGTCGTTGGTCAGCTCACTCAGCACGGCGGTAGACCCCAGGCCGGCGAGCTTGCAGAGGTCAATGCTCGCTTCGGTATGGCCGGTGCGGACCAGCACGCCACCGTCGCGCGCCCGCAGCGGGAAGACGTGACCGGGTCGGGCGAGGTCTTCGGGGCGAGCGTCCGGCTTGATCGCAGTCAGCACGGTGTGAACGCGGTCGGCCGCGCTGATGCCAGTGGTCACGCCTTCGGCCGCGTCAATGGCGACGGTCATCGCGGTGCCGCGGGGCGTGGTGTTCTTCGGCACCATCATGTGCAGGCCGAGCTGGTCGCACTTTTCTGCCGTCAGCACCAGGCACACCACGCCGCCGGTGTGGCGGATGATGAACGCCATCTTCTCGGCGGTAACGTGCTCGGCCGCGATGATGAGATCACCCTCGTTCTCGCGATCCTCGTCGTCGCACATCACAATCGGCCGGCCCGCTCGCAGTTCGTCGAGCAGTTCAGGAATCGAGCTGAAGCCGACCTGGTCGGGCGTGGTGGCGGTCATGGAGGGTTGGTCGTCGGTCGTCGAAGTGAACGTCACGTTGCGTCTCCGTGCGTGCCGCTGGGTGGCGTGCCAGGGAGGCAGCCTGCGCGGATTGTAGAACCGCACCCCGGACTGGCAAGAAAAGCCGTGTAGCGGGTGGGGATGTTCACGCTGGCTCCCGAACGACCGGGATCGACGACGGAGCACGGAAGAAGCCCGACCGCGAAATCGGAGTCGGGCTTCTGAATGGGAGCCACGCGAGCGCGAACGCAGGCGTGACGAACGAACCATGGGGCAATGGTCTGCCGGTCAGGGACGGTCAGGTCCGGCCGGGCGCATGACGCCGGGAGTATCGAAGATGCACGCCTGTATGGCGGGCCCCCGGTCGGGGGCCGCTATTTTCCCAGCGTGACCACCAGGATGGTGACGATCACCGCGGCAATCACGACGGCGAACAGGACCATGTTGTTCATCCCGGCTCCACCACCGCCGGTTCCGGTCTCGACATCACGACCGAGAACCCGGCGGATGTCGTCGTACTCGATCGGCTCCGCGCAACGCGGACAGATCGTGTGGTACGGCGAGAACAACTCCGCCTTGCAGTTCCGGCAATGATAGACGGGTTTTGCGTCGCCTGTGGCGGCAGGTGGGGCGGCCTCACTCATGAGGTCACTCCGGGATCGGGGTGGGTACGATCGGTCGTTGTCACTCGCGATGCGTATCAGTTGCGAATCACGCAGCGGAAGCCGGTGCGGTCGTCCGCGTCGCCGGGCTTGCGCTGGAACCAGGTGGCCGGGGAGAGCGCCGACAGCGGCGACAGGAAGCTGCCACCCTTGAGCACGACGTTCAGTGGGCGGCTGGCACGGTCGACACCATTGTCCGTTGCCGTCCATTCGAGGGCGTTGCCGGCCATGTGCATCAGGCCGCTGTTGGTCTGGCCCTGCGGCAGATCCATCACCGGCACCAGGCGACCGACGCGGCCGTTGCAGTTGGCGCGCGCTGCGTCGGGTGCAGACCCCCACGGGAACTCGTTGTTGGCGCTGCCGCCGCGAGCGGCCCATTCCCACTCTTCTTGCGTCGGAAGCGACTTGCCGGCCCAGGTGGCGTACGCCCAGGCGTCCCAGAAGGTGACGCCGACTACCGGCTCATCATCACCACCGCGCAACTGCCAGTACTTCGGCGTGTGGCGCGAGCTGATCCAGGCCGGCTGGGCGGGATGGCGGACCGTCGAGTCGTTCCAGTTCACCTTCGCCAGCCAGTCGAGGAACCCGGCATAGTGACCGTTGGTGACTTCGCTCTGGTCCATGAAGAACTCGTCGATCGTGACGTTGTGCTCCCCGTCGGGGCCGTTGAAGACGGCTTCTTCGCCGTTCGAGCTCTCGATCCGGACCATGCGGTCAAGCTTCGCAGCCGACACGCGGAGGTCGTGACTGAGCGCATGAACGCGCAGCATGGCGATTTCGCGCAGCGACGGAGCGTTGTTGGCCCCAGCGAGAGCGCGGTTGTATGCGGTGATCGCGTTGCCGTTCTCGTCGCGCGATTCGGCCTGACGACCCCACGCCACTTCCTGCATCACCT
This sequence comes from Epimenia babai, assembly GCA_011762755.2. Classification (NCBI taxonomy): domain Eukaryota; kingdom Metazoa; phylum Mollusca; class Solenogastres; order Cavibelonia; family Epimeniidae; genus Epimenia; species Epimenia babai. Next base: position 15,323 of record WURV02066894.1, on the reverse strand, counting down.
TCAGGCGTGCAACGCGGGCGGCGCAGATGTCCTTCATGGCCCGCGTCGGCTCGTCCATGCCGATCGCCTTTTTGTAGCCCGCGATCAGACCCGCAACGCCATCGACGATCTCGTCCGGGTTGTCGCCGATCTGCAGGCGGCCCAGCAGGTCACGCTCGGTGCCGCGACCCTTGTCGAGCAGGTCGCGCAGCCACTGGGAGCGGCCGGCCGCCTCGTATTCGCTGATCCGCGCTGCGATCTCGGTGAGCGTCGCCTGATCGGTCTCGACCAGTTCCGGGTTGATGCGCCGGTGCGCTTCCACCAGGCCCTGGTACAGCTGCTGCGCGGTCTGCAACTCGGTGACGGCGTCCGCGAAGTTGCTCTCGCCGGCCAGACGCATGCCATTGCTCATGGCGCGCTCGGCGGCGAGTTCGTTCGGACGCAGCGAGACGCGGGCGACCATCGTCCGCAGATCCGTCGCGTCGGCCGAGTACTCGGGGAAGGCATTCAGCGCGTCGGCAGCGGCTTTCAGCGATACCGAGGCATCCTGGTAGCGCGTGGCCGCATCGTCTTCGTTGCCGTCCGCCCACAGCGCGTCGGCGTCGGCGTAGGCCTGCATGCCCTTCCACTTGTTCAACCAGGCAGGAGCCAGCACCGCGCGTTCGGCGACGGTGTTCCACTCCTCGTAGCCCGCCTGCGCATCGCCGTTGTGTTCCCACGGGTCGCGTGCCGTGTAGTCGTTCGGGTAGCCGTCCTCCGCCCACATAGCGGAATCCAGCAGGGCCGAGTAGGCGCGGGCGGCAACTTCCCAGGCGTCAACCTGAGCAGCCGCGTCGTTGGCGTCGGCATCGAGTGCTGCCTGCCACGCCGCTGCGCCCTCGGCCACGTTGAGGTACCAGCCAGACTTGTGCATGGCGGTGTTGGCGGCGGCGATGGCCTCATCGCGACCGGGGACGTCAGCGCCCCCGGACTCGAGACCGTCGATGATCGACTTCGCCTGGCTGCGGGCCGACGCCCATTCACCGGCTTCCATCGCGCTGCGCAGTTGCTCCAGCATCTGATCTAGGTTGGCGCGCACGCCCGCGTTCTTCGCGACCAGCTCGGCAGCCGACGTGATCCCAGCCATGTCTTCGGTCGGCGTCAGCGATTCCGCGGCGATCACGCCAAGGATGTCGTTGATCGACGCAACTGCGGCGTCGGCGTCCGCCTTCGAGACGTCAGCCTGACGCGCCTGCAGATCAGCGAGGGCCGCGCGAGCCTTCTGCACCTGCTGGTTGCCCCAGGTGGTGAGCAGTCCGGCCCGCAGGTCGTTCAACCAGCCGAATTCCACCGAGATCTGCACGGTGCCTTCGCGATCCTTGAACTGACGGACCTTTGCTGCGTGCGTGTTGATCACCTCGTCGAGGCCACGGCGCAGGCCCGCCCAATCGGTCGTGCCTTCCGTCCACCACAGGTCGAGCAGTTGCGTCATGGCATCAAGATATGCGCGGGTGTTGCGCACATACACCTGATAGTCGCGATAGTCAGCGGGGCTGCGGTCCTTCCACTCGGCCATCGTCTGCGCGATCACTTCCCAGCCGCTTGCGATCGAGCCGCGAGTGGCTTCCCACGTGTCCTGCGTCGGCACGATCTCGAGCAGCGACTTGAGGTCGGCGCGCATCGCCGGGCGCCGGCGAACGGGCTGGGCCGTCAGTTCGTCGGCGCGTCGCGTCAGGTCCTGGCAGATCGACTGCAGCTTGCCGTCGAAGCGATCGTGGTAGGTGCGCGCCCAGTCGCGCAGATCCTTCGCCAGCGCCACCTTGTCTTCCTCGGCCACGTTGGTGGCCTTCTGGAGCAGGGCGTTCCCGGCTGCCTGCAGTTCCGTCACGCGGGTGGCGCGGCGCTTGTCGAGCGCGGTTGCCCACTTGCTGACCTGCGTGCGCAGTTCCGGAACTGTGTGTGCATCCTTCAACCGGTCAACCTGCTCGGCCGACGCGTCATAATCGTCAGCGGTGATCGCCGGCTGCAGCGCCGCGATCAGATCCGTGACAAAGTCCGCGTACTTCGGATGGGCGACGGCAACCTTGTTGTCGGTGGCGCCAGACTTGACGAACTCCACCCGCATCGCGTCGAGCGCGTTGAGGAAGTTGCCGTCCACACCGTTGCCTGCCGCGATCGGCACGTTGAGACCGTTGGGCTGGCCGCCGGTGTTCTCGACGACGCCGAAGATGCCGTTGACGGTCTTCCCGTCGTTGAACGCCACGTCGTAGCCGTAGAAGCCCGCTCCAGCCAGCACGATCAGGCCGAGCACGGCGACGAAAGCGCGCATTCCAGGCGACTTGACGGCGCGGTACTCGCCACTACCGCGGCCCACCAGACCGCGCGTGCCACTGGCCGCCAGGTCATGATCGGTCTTCTCTTCGCTGGCCCGACGCTGCGCTTGCAGGTCGAGGTCAGTCTTCTCTTCCTGGACGCCGGCGGCACCTTCCACTTCCATCGGGGTGAATGCCGGGTCGGCCATCACGCCGGTCGGGTCGGCCTGGGTGTCGCCGAACGGATCGATCATCGCGTCCGGTTGAGCCGGCGGCGGTTCGACGTGCTCGGCACCGAAGGCGCCGTAGTCGATCGTCGCCCCGACGAAGTCTTCGCTCGGGGGCGGCGAATCGCCGAACGGGTCGCCCGATCCGTCGTCGGCGCCAACGGCGGCGGGTTCAGGAGCGGGTTCGTCCGGCGTGACTTCGCCAGCCAGAGTTGCCATCTCTCCGACCTCGCCTTCGAGGCCCGGAGTGGCTTCGTCACCACCGGGCATCTGCGCGTCGGCGGGCGGTGGCGGATCGCCAGCGAACGGATCATCACCGAACGGGTCCGCTGCGGTGTCGGCGTCGGCGCCAACTGCAGCGGCCGATTCGACGGGCTCGCCGGCATCCGGCGATTCTTCCACCACGGTACCGCCGAGTTCCCCGGCGACTTCCATCGGCTCGCCATCCGGACCCAGCGGCGGGTCTTGCGGCGCAGGCGGGTCGCCACCGAACGGATCATCCATACCGGCAACGTCGCCCGTCGGCATTTCCGTGGCGGTGTCGCCGGCGCCGAACGGGTCGCCAGCGCCGAACGGATCACCGGCGTTGAGGTCCGATGCATCGGTCACGGTGTCCGCGGCTGCGTCGGCGCCAGCTTCGCCGAACGGATCGTCGCTGCCACCGAACGGATCGCCGGCCGTGTCATCCGGCGCGTCGCCGGCACCACCGAAGGGATCGCCTGCGTCCGCCATACCAGCGTCAGCCGAACCGAACGGAGCGTCAGTTGCTGCGGGCGTGTCGCCTGCACCGGCAAACGGATCATCCGTGCCATCGCTCGCGAACGCATCGGGCGCGTCACCAGCACCACCGAAGGGGTCGCCTGCCGGGTCGCCGGCAAGGCCCGCGAACGGATCCGCATCGGCACCATCGGGAGCCGGTTCCGTCTCGATCTCGGAGCCGAAGGGATCGGCACCACCAGGAGGTGCTGCGGCGCCGGTCGCGGCCGGAGGCGGGGTCGGGCCCCATCCATCGTCGTCATCACCCCAGCCGTCGTCGTCCGGTGCGGGCGGCGGCGTACCACCACCGGCGAACGGATCGTCGGTGCTGCCCGAACCACTGAACGGATTGGCGGGAACGTCGCCGAACGCGCCGACACCCGGGTTGGTGCTGAACGGATCAAAGTCGCCGGTCGCGCCAGAATCGAATGCCGAACTCTGGGAGAACGGATCGCTATCGGGCGGCGAGAACGGGTCGGTTGCCGGGGCACCCGAGGCGAAGCTGTCGTTGGATGCGGAGCCGAAAGGGTCATCCGTCGAACCGGCACCGGCACCGAAGGGGTCGTCGGTCGAGCCGGCGCCCGCGCCGAACGGATCGTCTCCATCGGCGGCCGGTTGGCCCGCGAACGGATCGCCACCCGCTGCCGGGTCGCTGAACGAATCACTCCCGCCAGCGCTCGCGAAGGGGTCGTTCCCCGGCGAACCAGCGGACGCGAACGGATCGTCTCCCCCACCTGCAGCCGCCTCTTCGAAGACGTTCTTCACCTCGCTTTGCAAATCGGGGTTGTCGAGGACGGTCGCGGCAAACGGGTCGCCGCCAGACGCATCGCCACCACCACCGAATGGATCAGCACCCGCGTCGGTATCGGAGAACGGGTCGTCGGAGGGTGCACCGCCGAAGGGGTCGGCCCCTCCGCCACCATCCGAAAAGGGGTCATCGGGCGTGCTGGCGGCTGACGTTACGCCGCCGCCGGGCAATCCGGTGAACTGCGAACGCAGGTCCTCGATCGGGGTATCGCCTTCGGCGCGCTGCACCTTGCGCAGGCCGAGGTCACCGCGAACGGCGAGCGACTCGAGAGAATCGGGAGCCTTCAGAATCTCGGCGGATTCCGGGCTCTTGTACTTCTTCTTCGGGTCGAAGTTGTGAATGTTGTAGGTGTTGCCGGTCGTCGAGTCGTGGACGATCTGCACCTGCTGGTACTGCAGGATCTGCTGCGCCTGGTCGAGCGTCAGGTCCCCCCGGTTGACGAGAATCGTCGCGAGGTAGAAATGGCGACCGGCGTCCTTGCCCTTGGCCTGGATGCGCAAGCATTCTTCGCGCTGAGCTTCGGTAATTAGCCCTGCGAGGACAGCGATCTGGCCAAACAACAGGCGGGGTTGCGATTCGTTCGTCATGTGCGTCGACTCCGGGATTCCCCGGGGTGCGTGGTCAGTTGCCGGGTTCCCTGAGGTGGGGAGGCGGGCGATCCGGGACGGGGTCCGTTCCAGACAGCCGTCGGCGTTAGCCCGATAGCCCGGAAACAGAGTGCCTTGCAACCTTTGCGAGCGCGGTCGCTTGCGGGAAATGCGCGACGCGCCGGGCGATACCCTACCTGAATGATCGGTCGGGTCAACCCCGTTGGCTGCCCCGTGAAGCCACTCGTTGCCGCACGCAGCGGTAGCCTTTCGGGTGTGAACGGGTTTTTCGCGGTTGGCGGTTCTGGGGAAACTCCGCTGCGACGTGGGCAATTCCCCCATGCCGGGCAAACACCCCATGGACAGGAGGCTCAGTGGGCTGAATCGGGATCGACCACTCGGCCCGGGTCCTCGTGGTCGAGACGGGCCTCGTATGCTACCCCACACACCCGAGCCCCAGGAAAACCTGCCCCTGGAGACCCAGATGAGTTCCACGAATGCTCCCCGGCTGGCCGTGGTTGTGATCCTCGCGCTGTTCGGCATGGCCGCTACCGGCTGCGCCTCGGTGCTCTCGCGTACCCACCAGACCGTGCAACTGCAAAGCGACACCAGCGGTACAACTGTTGTGGTCAAGGAAGTGGACACCAACCGCGTTTTCGGCCCGCTGAAGACCCCCGCCTGGGCCACACTCAGCAAGAACGAAGACTACATCGTCGAGTTCACTCACCCGGAAGGGGAGGTGCTGACGTTCCAGCCCCAGCGCACGTTCGACCCGATCACCCTGATCAACATCCTCGGCTTGCTCGGATTTATCGCCGACATCTTCACCGGCGCCGTCGAGAAGTTTGACGGCAAGGCATGGAGTGCGAACTTCGAAGCCAACCAGGTCGTCCCTGTAGTGCCTGCCAACCCGCGCGACGCGAACTGGAACGAGGGCAGCAACCCCGACAACGGCGGCGGCAGCACAGACGGTGCGACCGGCGGCGGCAACTGATCCGACCCGACCCACACTGACCTGGTCATGGAACTTCCCCAACGACTCGCAACGCAACTCGCCAAGGTTCGCTCGGTCGGCATCATTACCGGTGCCGGTCTGTCGGCCGAATCAGGGATGACCAATTTCCGTGACCATGAGGTCTTCGAGGATCCGGCAGAATCCGACCCGGTGGCCGCTCTCGGGAGCCATAACTGGGACACGCAGCCGGAAGCCGTGTGGGCAGCGCTCGGCACCCTGGCCGATGCGGCGATGAACGCGGAGCCCAATGCGGGCCACGCAGCCGTCCACGCCATCGAGCAGAAGGTCGAGCGCTGCACACTCCTCACGCAGAACATCGACGGCCTGCACCAGCGTGCCGGGTCGACCAACCCGATTCTCGCGTACGGCGACCTGTTCACGCTGGAGTGCGAACAGTGCCGCCACACCGTGCACTACAAAGATGCCGCCGAGACGTGGCACGGCCCGCACGTCTGCCCGGCCTGCAAGCACGACAAGATGCGCCCGGAAGTCGCCCTGTTCGGCGAGTACCTCACGGCCGTGAAGGTGCTCCGCCTGCACGACGGCTTCCTTCATTCTCCGCCGGACCTGCTGCTCATCGTCGGCACCGGCAAGGCGTTCCCGTACATCATCCAGCCGTTGGCCAAGGCCACGGAAGCCGATCGGCTGACGGTGGAAGTCAACGAGCACGAATCCGATGTGACGGGTCTCGTCGACTTCGTGTTGACTGGCAAGGCGAGTGACTGGCTGCCGCTGATCGCGGACGCCATTCCCGGCTGACCGATACCTCGAACGAACGACTGAACGCCTGAAACAGGAACCGCCCGGAGGCTGAATGCGTCCGGGCGGTTCTCGGTTTCACACTCGCGTGCGGGTCAGTCGACCTTGACGAACTTGCCGCGGTTGCGCTGGGCGAGCTGGCTGAGGAACGAGTCGTCCCCCATACCCACGCAGATGGTGTTGATCACCATGTTGTACGGCTTGTTCCACTCGCAGATCTTCTCCAGCAAGAGCTTCGAGTATTCGCGGTTGTTGCCGCCGTTGGTCGGGCTGATGCCGTTGATCGCTTCGCCTACCGTCGGCGAGCCGTCGGTCAGGAAGAAGATCTCGTTGGCAATCAGTTCGGCTTCGCCCGTGACCACGGCGCCACCCGCGCCGCCACCACCCAGGCCACCCGGCTTGACAATCGCGAAGCCACGCTCGAACGCGCCGTAGATGTTGGTCAGGCCGTTGGCGCTCATCGGGGTGATGATGCGGACCACGTCAGCCTTCTCGCCATCGGTGGCGGTGACAATCGCGCCGCTCTTGTAGGCGTCTACTTCCGTGTCGAACCAGACGATGCCGAAGCGAGCCGTGGGCGGGAGGCCCTTGACGGCCTTGAACAGCTCGTCCTGCAGCACCTGCCACTTGCTCTTCTCGCCCGGGGGCACCGGACCGGGCGCCTGGCCGGGAGCGTTCTGCGCGCGAGCCTTCGACGACTCGAGCATCGAACCCGAGCGGTCAATGATGAACAGGGGGTTGCCGCGAACCGGCACGCCGTAGAACGTGGGCGCACCCGTCACGGCCGCGCCGGCAGCGGGAGCCGGGGCACCCGAACCCATCGGACGCGGCTGGAAATTGTCCTGGTTCTTCGACCACCACGCGCGCCAGGCTGAGTCCTGTTCGCCGAAGCTCTCCCCCGACACTTCCGCCAGGCCATCGATGATGTCCCAGCGCAGGCGGCCGGTTTCCTTGCCAAGGCGAGCCACCAGCGCGCCGATCGCTTCGCGGCTGCGGATCTTGAACAGCGCATTGATCGCGTGCGAGCGGCCGAGCCAGCATTTGTCGTCTTCCAGAGCCTTGAACAGGATCGGCGCGGCGCGGTCTTCGTCCCACAGACGCAAGCCGACCACGATCGTGGCACGCACCTGCGCGTCGCTGTTGGATTCGTAGAGAGCGACCAGCTTCTCCCACGTGCCGGACGGCCGACGCTTGAGCAGCACGTTGATGCAGACGGTGATCTGCTCGGGCTCCGTACGACGACCGTTGAGCGTGTCGTTGATCTCTTCCATCGCCTCGGGGCTGCTCATGCCGGCAATCGTGTCGACGATCGCCTGGCGCAGCGTGTTGCCCGAGTCCAGCCGTTGGCGCGCCTCTGCGACGGCTTGTTGGGCGGCGTTGTATTCTTCCTGGGTGGGGTTGCCACCGCCGAAGCGCAGCATGTTGCCGTCGCGCACCTTCGCGTCGATCTCGCTGTATTTCGAGGCGGCTTCTTCGTAGTCCCGGCGGAGCTGCTTCGTCACGTCATCACTGAAGATGTCGTCGTTGACGAGGAACCCCAGCAACTCCTTGACGGCCTTGCCGGCGTCGCGGGTGCCGTCCAGCTTGCCGAAGCGCTTGATCAGCGCAATCTTGTCGGCCGGACTGGCGCGGTGGTTTTCGAGAACGTCTCGCGCTTCCTTCTTCAGGTCGCGCAGGCGTTCCTGGGCGTTGGCCAGGCCAGTACCGCCGGCAAGGAAGGCGGCGGCAACAACCAACAACAGCAGGGCTCGGAATCGTTTCACGGCGGGCGTCTCCGGGGCGAGGGAGTGGTGTGGGCGTGAGGCGGGCAGTACCAGAGGATACGCGCCGCGGGCTGCCCGGTTCGACAGTGTCTGGCCCGATCTCGTGCAGCGGATGTGCGTTGCAGACAATCGGGTGGTGAAGTTCGAACACTCCGGGGCCGCCGATCCCCGAAACTCGTAGCCGGGTGAACGTTTTCGCAGTGGTTCACCTCAACGACGCGGCGATTCCGCTGCTAATCGTCCGATGTCTGAATCGGACATTCGGCTGAAACATCGGATGAGACGGCCATGTGTGACCACGGAAGCGGTTTGCACGTCTTGCCTACCAGCGATGCGGCTTGTGACAACACCTCTGGTTCTGGTAAATTTGGGCTGGTCTGTGGGCCGACAGCGGGGTTGCATGTCGGCCAACGTGTGAGCGAATGAGGGCGACGGATGCTGTCCCCCCAGGACACCCGGCTGAAGAATCTGATCCTTCAGCGCAAGCTGCTTACAGAACGCGATCTCGCGATCTGTGAACAACTTGTGGTGGATGAGACAGTTCGTACACTGCTCCACGCGATTCGGACGGAAGACCTCCTAACCGAGCCCCGCCTGCGAATCCTGCTGGACGAGCTCGGCATCGCCGACGACCACAAGCCGGCAGCGGCCGCCGGCTCCGAAAGCAACGGAGGCAATGGCGGGAACGGCAACGGAGCCAGCCCCAGCCGCAGCAGCGCTAACCCCGAGACCGGCATCATCGACTCGGGACCCCTGCCGACAGCTGCGCAGGTCGTGTCGCAGATGGACGTCGGAGCCGGTGGCGGGATCGAAGAATCGATCGACGAAGCGGCCAGCCATTCGAAGATCCGCATCGACACCAACATCTGGAGTCAGTCGGTCGAGTCCAGCGACGAACAGGATGTCGATGATCCGTTCGGAGAGACGGGCGAGCTCGGTACGTCCGATTTCCAGACGCGCGACGAAGAGTGGCTGCCCGCGATGGACGGGGAAGCCGGCGGACTGGATCACCTGGATGACGACGACTTCACGTTCGAGCCGGTGGAGCCCGCGGACGAGCCGCTGAAAGCCGCCACCGAAGAACTGGATCGCCGCGAGCGGGATGAAGCCGCGAAAAAGCCGAGCGGTCGCCGCAGCATTGACCTGTCGTCGTTGCGCTCCGACTCCGGGCGCCATCCGGCACCGACCGAATCGCCCGCGGCTGGCAGCGGATCAGACCGTCTGTTCCCCGCGCGTGCCTCGGGTCGCAGCACTTCGCGCCACGCGCCAGAACTGAAATCGTCGTCGAGCGATTCGGTGGCCCGGCCGACCGGCCCCGACGACGATACGGATCAGCGCACGCAGTTACTCGATGCGTCCGATCCGTTTGCCGGCAGCGCACCAGACCTGGCAAAGCCGACGGCACCTGACAACGCGCCGCCCGGCGACCCGTTCGCGGGCCTGCACGAAGCGTCCGACGTGATGGACGTGATGAGCGATGGCAGCGGGACCATCCCGGCTGTCACCGTCGCCAACGACCGCGCGGACCTGATGGATGAGTTGGAGTCACTCGACGGCAACACGGAAGACGAAGTCTTCGATGTGTTCGAACCCGTCTCCAACCGTCTCGAACAGGAACTGCTCGACTCGGCCGTCGACCTGCCGACCGGCATGGGGGAACCGGTAATTGTCGACCCGTTCTCGGAAGCGGAGATGCTGGACCCGGCCGATTCGGTCGAGGCCATCGAACCGATTCCGGACGAGTTGATCGACTCCGACGTCACCCAGGTCACCAGCAACACCAGTGCGTCGGGCGATCCGAAAACGGCATGGCGCGGCTCGGTGGAGGGTGCCGGCGACCTGCTCGTGGATGATTCCGGTCGCATCGACAGCGCCTCGTCACCGGCACCGGCTCCCACAGACGCCTCGCCATTCGGTGAAGCCGACGCCTTTGCCGAGGCGGAAGCCGCCTTCGCGGAAGCTGACGCGGCATTCGCGGCGGAGGGCGGCAGTGCCAACCCCGCAGCGTCTGGCACGCAGATGTCGCGCGCCAACCTCGGCGAATCGCAAGCGGGCGAGGACACACCCGCCAGTCAGTCCGGCGAGCCGACGTTCGTCCCGCGCGACGACGATGACTTCCTGCCGATGGGCGACGAGGACGAGGTACCGTTCGAGCCGGTGGTCAAGAACCGTCCGCTGCCATCCGCTCGACGGTCGCTGACCGACTCGCAGATTTCCAGCACGGTGGAGTCGCCACGCGACTCCGGCGTGACCAGCATTCGTGCCGGCAAGACCGGATGGGGGGACCTGAAGCCCGGCGGTCTCGTCCGCGGAGCCGATCCCTCTGCCAGCACCGACGACGAAGGGCGCCCCCGCAAGTCCGCCCCGTCAATGCCGTCGGTGAGCGAGAGCCGTATCGCGTCCGCGCCGAGTTTCGATGACGTGCGCCAGTTGGGTGGTGCCCCCGACCAACCGGGCGATGATGGCTTCCCGGGTGACAGTCGCCCGCCGTCCGGCTCGGAACCGGTGCTCGAGGCCATGCCCGGCAGTGGTTCGTTCGAGGCGAGCCGTAGCGACGTCGACATTCCGGTGGATCACAACGCGTTCGCCGAAGCCACCATGGCCGCGTCGCGAGCGGAGGCATCTGCCGGGCTCAGTGAGTCGCACCAGGATGATGACTGGGCGGACTCCAGCTATTCGCAGGCCGTCGATACCGAGGAAGACCAGGCCTGGGCGATGCTCAGTCCGCAGGACATGGTCGGCTCCGACGACGACCTGGGCCCCGCTCCGATCCTGCGCCCGCTCGAACCGACCGACGAAGAACGGGCGATGCTGGCGACAGACATCTTCGGCAAGAGCTTCGCCGAGGATCTCCCATTGCCGGGCGATATCTTCGAGCAGATGAGCGAAGACTCGTCCCGCTTCGGCATCGGCGTCGGCGACACCGAGATGGATTCGCCGAGCCCCCATGCCGCGATTCCGGATGCCCAGCCGGTGGCAGTTGGCAGCGGGGAATACGATGAGTCCGACTACGACGACGAGTCCGACGATGATCTCCCCGCACCGGCACGCCGGGCCCGTCGTACCGAAGGGCTCGACGCGTACGAACTGGAAGGCCAGAAGCTCGGCAAGGTCGAACTGTTCGAGAAGCTCGGTCAGGGTGCCGTGGGCTGCGTGTACCGCGGCGTGGACGGCAAGCTCGACAAGGAAGTCGCCGTCAAGGTTCTGCCCAAGGCCTTCGGCGAAGATCCGAAATCGCGCGAGCGCTTCGTCTCCGAGGCGCGTGTGGTCGCGAAGTTTGATCCGCACCCGAACATCACCGGCGTGTACGACGTCGATGAGCAGGACGGCCTGGTCTACATCGTCATGCAGTATGTGCGCGGCAGCACGCTGCAGAAGATGATCCAGCGCCGCGGCCAGCTCTCCGAGTACCAGACCGTCGCGATCATGCGGCAGGTGCTGATGGCCCTGGACGTCGCGCACCAGAAGGATCTGGTCCACCGCGATATCAAGCCGGACAACATCCTCATCACCGAGGACGGCACCGCGAAGATCACGGACTTCGGCCTCGCCCGCGCCGCCGACGACCGCAGCGCGCGAACCGTGCAGGGCCAGTTGCTCGGTACTCCGCAGTACATGGCGCCCGAGCAGATCGAGGGCAAACGCCCCGATGCCCGGGCCGACCTCTATTCGTGCGGGGTTACGCTCTATGAGTGCCTGGCTGGCAAGCGCCCGTTCGATGGTGCGCAGCAGGCGATCCTGGCCAAGGTACTGACCGAGCAGCCGAAGCCGCCGACCGAGTACAACCCGAAGATCTCGCCGTTGATCCTGGAAGTGATCTACCGGTTGATGTCGAAGAACCCCGAGGAGCGCTATCAGAACGCTGCCGAGGTGCTCAACGTGCTCGACCAGTGGTCGCCCGACGACGCCATGAACGCGATGGCCGACCGCGGCGGCACCGCGCAGGTCACCCGGCGCAACCCGATCAGCGAGCGCACCGGTGCCTATTCGCCGGCTGGTGGGGGGTCGTCTTCGAAGATGGCCGCCGCGTCGGGCAGCGGCAACATCCAGGCCGCGTCAGTACCGCCGCCACCGCCGCCACCTGCGCAATCGTCGCCGCCTCCGCAACCGGTGGTCACATCGGCCCGTCCCGCTCCGCCGCCTCCGCCGCCAGCCGCACCGCCATCTCCGACGACGCCGCCGCTCGGCCTGGCCGCGCGCGATTCGTTCCTGGAAGACCCGGACGACATTGCCCGTCACTTCACGCCGGACCTGCTGGCCGAGGTGGACGAGACCAACATCCATGCACGTCGCGCCGTACTGCCGGCAGACTCCGCGAGTGTCAGCGCATCAGCGGCGTCGCCCGGCGTAGATTCGCCGGAGGAGTCGGGCACGCGCCGGGCCTCATCGCCGCGCCAGCCCGCGAAGTCGGTTCGTCCGCCGGCACAGATTCCGACGCCCCAATCCGCGATCGAGACGCTGCTCGGCACGCCACCGTCGCGTTCTTCGCGTTCGTCGAATGCCGCCGCCGGCACCAGCCGGTCATCCGCGCCCGGCTCCACGGAAGAGCGCTCCGGACGCGGTGGTCGCTACCCGGCGTCGAGCCGCAAGTCGGCGGTGCCCGGTGGTTCACGCCGCGCGTCGGCGGCACACTCCACTCCCTTCCCCGCCGCGTACGAGTCGTCGGGGTCGCTGCAGTTCCGCCGTCCGCGCGGTCTTCACAGCCGTCGCTTCCGCCGTCGCCTGTTGCGGCGCCTGGCGATGGTCTTGCTGGTTGCCGGCGTGGTCGCGTCGATCATCGGCTATTCCTGGTGGCAGCAATCCATGCCGCGTCCGGTTGCCGGGTACCTGCCGCCCGAAACGGTGATCCTGATCGAGGCGCAGTCGGTCGATGAGTTGCTCGACACGATGAAGGGTTCGCGGTTGCTCTACAGCGCACGCGAAGCCGTTCTGGCCCGCCAGTCGGGTATCGCGAGCAGGCTGGCTGACCTGACCGGCACCCGACCGGACGAATGGGCACAGGGGCTGGGCCTGGTGGATCACGTCGCGTTCGCCATGTTGCCCCCGGGCCCGGGAATGTCGCAACCGCGCCACGTGTGGGTGATGCACGTCAGCAATGAATCCGCGCTCGGACCGCTGTTGGCCCGCCTGCAGGAACACAGCCGCCCGATTGATAGCGGCATGCCCGGCACCGCTGGTGGCTTCGAGCTGGATCTTCCACAGGCAGATAGCGGCCTCCCGTTCAGCTGCTTCGCATGGCTGCCCGGCGGTCATCTCGTCGCCACGACCGACCACCGGACGCTCGGCCGCATCCTCCACATCCGGGACTCTGAACTCGCCGGCAGTCTCGCGCACACCTCGGCATACGGCCGTTGGGATACTGCGGAGCGGGCCCGCCCGGAAGCGGGCGCACGCGTGTTCCTGCGCTGGCGAGAATTGCTGACCACTATGCGCCCGATGGCGCCTGGCATCCTGCACGAACCCGGCATGACCGGTATCGACAGCGTCACGGCGTCAGCCGAGCGTGTGGACGGGGTGGAGATGGTCAACCTGCGCCTGCGGGTTGCTGACTGGCCGGTGGCCGACCTCGGCCTGCGACCGGTGGAACTGACTCACATGCTCGAGGCGATCCCCGCTGATGCGTGCTCGTTCCAGGCCGCCGCTGCGCCGAAAGGTGTGGACTCCGCCCGCCGGCTGCTGGCATGGAGCGGCGCACTCGGGGAGCACACCGTTACGCTGCACGCCACCCTGCTCGACCCGTTGTTCGGGTCGCCCGAAATCGCATCGCTGCTCGACGACAACTGGTCGGGCCATGTAGCGGTCTACCGCGACACCACCGGTGTTGATGTGTTGCTGCTCGGCGTGGACGGGGAAATGGCCGCTGCCACGTCGCGCTGCCTGGTCACGCTCGGGGAACGCGAATCGGGCGAACGCGTCGCGGGCCGTCCGGTTCGTCGGGGCGATACGCTCACGTGGGCGATCACGCCCGGCGCCATCATCATCAGCCCGTCTGCCGATGCGGTCCGCCGATCGTTGTCGGTGTGGACGTCGGTTGATCAGCTCTCGATTCTCGAAACGCGCGCCTGGCGTTCGGACCGGGGCCGCCTGCCGGACTCGCCGCAGGTGATCTGCGGATGGCGGGCGGATCAGTTGCTGGCGTCGATGTCGGGTGTCGGCCAGTCGCCCGACGACGACCCGTTGGCGGGCCTCGCGGGCCTCACCGACGACGAACAGCCGTCGCGTGATGAAGTGATCCTGTTGACCCTGAACGTGCGCACCGATGGCGAGGTGGTCGATGCGCGGCTGACCCTCGGCATGGCCGATGCCCTGTTGCTCGGCGGCCTCGCGTGGTCGCGCGGCAGCACGGTGGAAGCCGCCAACGTGGCCCCGCTGCAGGCGCCCACGCTCGTTGCGCGTGCGGACGGGTCAAACGCGTACCGGCTGGACTGGACGCTTCCCGAGACGGCGCCGGAGTTCAGCGAGTTCCGTCTGGAACGTCGGCTGGCCAGCGAGTTCACGTTCATCGAGGTGGCGCGCGTGGACGGCCGGACGCGCACATGGCGCGACGATCAGGTCCTGTCCCGCGTGGCCTATCAATACCGCATCCGCGGCTTTGTGGAAGACGGCGTCACGGTGCAGTCTCCCGTGATCCGAGCCGAGGGTGCCACCGGCGATGACCCGCTGATGGTTCTGCCGGGCTTCGATATCACGGGCGTGATCCGCGGCGATGACGAACAGTACCGGATCGCGATCAAGGGTTCGGATGGCTATTTCGGCGTGGCCGATCAGCTGACCGATCACGGTGGTCGCACCTACACCATCACCCGCATTCAACGCGCATCGCCTCCCGCTACCGGCTGGCAGGTCACGATCATCGACGCCTGGGGCCGCCCCTTCCGCCTGCACGTTCCCCACGAACTCACCGCCGGTTCGTCTGACTGACACGTCAGACCCGCCGCTCGCGAAACGAAACCGGAGAAGCCATGAATGGCTTCTCCGGCTTGCGTTTCTCACTTCACAGGCGCAATCGCAGGCGTGCGGGATCAGTCGCGCGGGGCGATCAGCTGGCCCTGGGCGGCGGCGACGCGGGCGACCGGGATGCGGCGGGGCGAGCAACTCACATAGGTGAGGCCCACCTTGTGGCAGAAGTGGACTGACT
>WURV02066783.1:0-21287 GCA_011762755.2 Epimenia babai | reverse complement strand
CATTAGGCTATTGTTTCATGTAAAATGTGTTTGACAGCTCTGCTAATAAGTACACTTTAAACAAATAAATTTCATTTCATTTCATTTCACTAAAAAATCAGTGGATGTATTGTTCCAGCATATAACCAATATACTTATATTTCTAACCCTATAGAATCCTATGGATCCATTCCCCCTGAAATAATTATCTTAAAATCCGTGACATCTGTAATAACGAATATACTTACATTTCTAACCCTATAGAATCCTGTGGACCCCGACGACTGGACACCGGACGTGCGTAACGCCACGAAATTTCACGCGCGCTGTCATCAGTATAATTCCAATCAGAAATACGTCGACTTTCACCGACAGAACACGCCAGCTGAAAATGAAGATTGTTTGTACCTCAACATCTTCGTTCCAACACCCGCGGTGAGTAAATTACTGTACCACTTGTCTATTCGACGTTTATCTAATAAAAAATCCAATATGGCCAATAGATTTTTGTACATTTTACGTAAAAAATTGTGCATTTTTTAAATATCTTGGTTCCACACACATGCCAAGTAAAAACTAAAATCAAAGTTTTACATTCATGTGCTGTACTTTGAAACCATTTGCGAGATGACTGGTAACAGACCTTCTTTGGGATTTGCCACTCTGTAACGGGCAGCGTTTTTAGATGAGAAATACAATTCGTAGAAAGCGCCTTGCCCGAGTATGAGTTGTCTGGGACTTGACAGCTTCATCTTTAGGTTCGTAAATCGCGCTTTTTCCGACTGAACTATTCTGTTTCTAGAGACCAATTTCTGATACAATTGCCAAAACGGCTCTTGCAGAAAGATTTTTGTTATCGCTTCCCTACATTGCATTACCTATTCGATATGGAATGCTAAAAAATTTTACTGTCAAATATTTCAGACAACAGCTGCTAGCAAGGCAGTGTTAGTGTATATTCACGGTGGAAGCAATGTTGTGGGATCTGCTAACATGTTTGATGGCACCGAACTTGCTTCAGTCGGTAATATCATCGTTGTTACCGTAAATTACCGCCTCGGCGTGATCGGTAAGAACTGATATTCTCTGCCATTATCTACTCTCTAAACACATTGCTCATACGAATTTAAAACATCATTGATACCTAGTATTAAAGGTGTCTACGGCACCACTACACTCGATTCAATTCATATATAAATCATATGGTATATATCCACTATGATATGTCACTCGTATTTGTCAACAAAATTTAGTTTTTCTATCTTTTACGAACTAATATTGTCATAATAGAAGACCCACCACTTTCACGTACATAATATATTCTGTATCTTAAATGTTATTTAACTAAATGACATAGTAAAATAATCATCTATTTGTTTATACTTCGTAGAATTTATGCTTGGTCAATGTGACTCATTTTGGTCATTCTTTTGTATGAACTATAAAAATCTACTTGAAGCAAAATGGAATATTTGTTATTTCAAGTGCACTAATAGCATTGCTGTGTAGCACAATTTTCATCAATATAAAATGTACTATTTAATAATATTATTAAGACCTAAGCAACTTTAGACAGTAGGTCTGTGTTAGAAACAAGTCCTCCAATAACAAACAAGACTACACTCTTTATACACGTGTTCTCACTAAAGTTTTCGCTAAAAGTATGGATTTCCTGATGTGATCAGGTTTTTTTGGAAGCGGTGAAGCCGACTTTCCAGGGAACTACGCTCTCCGGGACCAGATCAAAGCATTAGAATGGGTCAGAGACAATATAGCCAATTTCGGTGGCGACACTAGTCTGGTGACGCTGGCCGGCCACAGTTCTGCCGCCTGGAACGTCGGGAGACATCTTGTATCGCGGTTAGCTGCAGGTAGAGACCGCCAAGATAGTCTGCCGTTTATTTCAGTGTATTGGGCCAGAGATTGAACGTAGGCCTATTGCGCGCGCAGAACCAGTACGATTATCCCACTATGACACTTGCATGCTGTATTGTATTATAACATTATAACTTTATGCTCTCGATTGTATTTGAAAGGACAATAGATGAGCGAAGCAAATACATCACCGTAGAATACGTTGAGTGTCAATAGCATACCGTGAGCATTATGTGGCAAATGCAAATTGGATATTTTAAAAGAGTATTTAATAAAGATTATATAGGCATACGATTTTAAATTAATTCCTGCAATAAGATTCGACAACAATAGTAAAAGTTTGATTTTTTTTAATTGATAAAAAAATTGATACAGTATTGTATTTTTAGATTGATAAAATTGTTAGAATAGCTGAATCATTTGTTTTCTGCCGGACTCTTGTATGCTGTGTTTTATTACAACTTTTGACCCTTCCTGCAACATCAATGCTCTTGGTTGTGTTTAATAGCTGAATCATTCGTTTTTTGACGGACTCTTTTATAGAGTTTCCTTTAGGTGATGTTTGTGGGCAGCAGCTCAGTATATTAATTCACCCTTCATACCGTTACTGTTTGTTTATGGCTATTGTTCAAACATCGTTCATATATCAATCACCAATATATCACAAAAATCTCATAATGAAACGAGTAAGCATTGTAATTACACGCGAAATTATCTACGTGCAAAGCCTCTCAGATGCTGCCAACAATTTTCCTAATAATTGCCATGGCAAATTTACGGAAGACTAATTTCCAGTTTTCTAATGTTTTTTGAAGTGGATGACATACATTTTTTGAATACAACTCACTATACTTAAGCGGGAGAAAAATGCACGGAAAAACCCCATATGAAATATTGGCTTTTTTTCTGTGCATTTCTTACTATTCATTAATAGAACCACATTGGCTACCCACACTAATATCACGTATTCTTTAGCTGGCCGCGTTTAAAGCTGACATCGATGTATATTTTTATGAAGGTCTGTTTCGGGCAGTCGTTAGTATTAGTGGATCCCCCACACTGAAAGCCGCTTTCAGAACTGTGGATATTAGTGATCCACAAAGCGAGGTACGCCATATCTCCTAAAACTCATAAAACGAATTCCATGCAGTTTTGGGGGTGAAACTTTTCCAAACAAATGGAATACATTTATTATTGTTATCAATTCATGGTGTTTAATTATGTGATAACATTAGGCCTAATGCATAAATATTTCTCAAATATTTTTTTATTATACATGACTTGTTTATCAGATAATAACTCATTCAAGCGCTTCATTTGGGTGAAGTTATTTTTTATAGCTGTGTGATTGAAAAACAGTCTTTTAAGTTAGTACTGCTAACGTTATAAACATAGTATGATTAAGATGCAGAATATGAAGGTACAACTTAATCTTAAACCGAACGATCTTCCCAGTTCCTCCAACAAAAGACTATTGATATTTCCTTTAAGCCTTAAACACTATTTACATTGAATGAAATGTTCTACCTGGTTTTATTGTGTCACTAAAATGGTGGCCTGTAACATGTAACATAATTCCATTTAGTATGATGTATCGCACGTATAGTATTCAAGTATACCTGTGTATACAGGTATATACTTGAATACAAGTTTCTGTGTTCTCATTTTAGGTTCAAAAGATGGCAAGAGAAATGAACTGTGCAGTAAGCCAATTGAAGCAATGCCTAAGGACCAAAACAGCTTTCGAACTGTCAAAGAAATTTGCGGTGTGTCCATAGCGAAATAATTAATATACGTATACAATTAAACTTTAACAAAAAGTGCCAATAAATAATTATGATAACGACAATTATCATAACCCATTATTCCCATAAATCTTATAATACCCGTTACACCTATCATTCCCATCACACGCATTCCACCATTCCCACTAGCATTTTTGTCACACTCGTGAATTTTATTAGGTGCACTCTTTTCATTACACCCATTATTCCCATCACAGCAATTATTGCCCTCACACCCATTACTTTATCATACCCATTATTCCCATTACACTCAATATTCTCATTACATCCATTGTTAGTGCCAAAACCCAATATTCACATCACACCCAATATTCCCATCACACTATATTCTCATTACATCCATTGTTAGTGCCAAAACGCAATATTCACATCACACCCAATATTCCCATTACGCCCATTATCAGTTCTCATATCCATTATTTCCGTTACACCCATTATTACCATCATACCCGTTATTCTCACAAAGGCCACGAGTCTCATCGCTCAACTTTACACTCAACTGACTAAGGGCTATTCTTAAGAATGTAGACTTCCTTAATACTTATAATTAAAGCATGGGTTGCCAATTTTCGCGTTGTATTTCACTATTTAATTTCAGTTTCAGCACGAGTTACTGCCCGCTGCCGTAATTCCTGATAGCAATTTCTTTCCAATAGACCAAAACGCGATCTTCAACGCTCACCATTATCTCATAAGCTACACCACTGACGAAGCTTATATTTTTGGTATGTAACGTTGGATTACCTTATATAATCATCTCTAATATCTTGTAGAATTTGATAGTGTGTGCATGCCTTAAGGTGTACATGTCGCAGTCAAGTAGTGACCCCCACAGATTTTATTATTACTGTATTATTTGCTGTGTCGTGGTGTTCTATTTCTCTGTCATGGTCACTGTAATATTACCAGTTGCAAGTTATTTTTATAACGCTTGGCTTCATGAAGAACTACTATCTATCTCGATAGATATAAATTCATATTTCTGTTTTTTTTGTAATTCACTACATTTGTAGCAGATTCACATAGCGTGAATTAACTTTTTTCCCAGCCAAGATACGTAAGGTATGGCCTGGAATACTCAAATACTTGAAGCAATTTGATCTAATTCGCAGCGATGTCGACCTATCGGGTGCGTATGGAAGTCTGAATAAACTAATAAGCTGGTTAGAAATGCACAGAAAAATCCTGTACCTCTGATGGACTCGAACCAAAGACATCGTCATTTTTGGCAAAGTGCTCCAACTGAGCTACACGATAACGTAATGGGTTAATGAATGGTTCTAACCACATATCTGGATCCCTATAAATAGGATTCTCCCGCACTTGTTTTTATCTGAAGAATGCTACTTGATCATGACACCCTGTGTTTTTTTATTATTAGGTCGATAAGATGGCAGATGTGTTTCTTTTGCGTTATTTATTATGGAAGTTCTCAAACTGGGTCGGGGGGTGGGGGGTTGTGAGACTAAACCGAGTGGGTAAAAAAAATAGCAAATGTAGACAATTAAGTGTTTCCACAATAGCCTAATGGTGTCTTCCCTCAGTTTACAGACAGTTCTTAGTGTGATCGCCATAATCTTAAGTGTTATTGAAACAGCCCAAAGTATTTATTTCATATAGTTTCGGTGACATGACAATCTTCATATATAATAGTATTTTCAGTTATATTTTCTTTATCTGTGATCTTACTGTATATGCCTATTTTCGATTTGTTCATGGTATACCGAGTTCGATTTTGAACCGTATTACTTGTGTTTTAGTGAATCATAAGCAACCATAAATTTGTAAAGTGTGTTTGAAAGCCGTGTGTCAATAGGGCACTATAAATCAATAAAATTTAATTTCAATTTCATTTTTAGCCGTGAATTATTACACAATAAGCTGTTATTAGGCAGCCTGAATTGTTATCATTTGGTCGATAACACAGAAGGATGGCAACGTGATCAGAAATTTTATTCAGAAAATTTTTTATTCATTTTTAAATGATTCTAGTAATCGGGATAGTGTGGTAGGATGCCCGAAGTATCTCATGTTGAAAAGGCAACAAGTATTCGCTCGAAGTGTAAGCCACATAATCGTAAATACCTGAGCAAATATGTTATTTTGTCTCCTGAAATTGAAATTTTTTTTATATATTTTTATATATTTCAAATAGTGTATATGGTATTCTGGTTGTTACAAAGCTGTTATTGTGTCATAAATACTTGCTCCAGATTTCAGATGGAGGGATTGTGGAGTAAAATATATGGGTGAGACCGCTGTACCTCCGTAATGGAAGGGTGGCGCCCCAACCACATCAATCCCCCTTTTGGGCTGCGGGTTTCTAGGGAATTGCTTAGAAATTGTTACCATGCACATTAGAACACAACATCAACATTTACATACAGATTTGTCTCCCATTCGAGTCAATGTTGGAATAAGATATTGACTGATGTGATATTTGAAGGTTTTGTTTATCTTTGCATGTAGGACGGTTTAAATTCTTTGAGCGTCATTGCGACTGCAATTCAGTTCACTTCGTAGAGAGACTTTTCACGTTATTCGTCTATTTTTGTTGTGATGACACAGAAATAATCAAATTTGAATATACCGACTGGAACATCCCAAAAGATTCGACTGCAACACTGCGTTCTCTCTCAAATGTAAATACATTCACGTACAATTTTTTAAATACTAATATATATTGAAATTTCAATTCTCTACAATGAAATATTTTCATGAGTGAAAATTTAATTTAACTCAACTTAATCAAATTACCACGGGCTTCAATCTTCATCGTGATGCTTGCTCTAGCCTACAGAGGTGTGGGTGGCGCGATGGTCTAATTGCAGGAAGTAAAATCCCGACGATTCTCATTGGTTCCTGCATCTAGGCAGTATACAACCAGTTGCGTTATGTACAGGGTCCCTTTCCATGGTAACAATATGTTTTGCGTGATCTCAGGATTGTTTCTACGATGCTTACATCCACGCTTTCTTCTATGTCTTTGTAAATAGTCACAGGATGCACTTCTAACGGTTGCACCTAGTGTGCGACTTGTACTATCTCTTCTGGCGTTTGATACCAAGCACCAATGAAGTTCTGGTTCAGTTTTCGCTCTAACTAGTATAGTACCTGGGGTGGGGCTTTTAGGTCAAAATAGCTCCTTAAAACCCTTTGCCCGGGGGTAGCCATAGCAGTCTGATCCTATCAGGACTTTTTCTCTCTGTCTGAAGTGACCGCTCTATGGATGGTCTTAGTATCGTTTACTTCCCCATCCAAATACCCATTAATTATCATAGACTTAGCGGGGTGTGGGATATAAGTTGCCCGTCCGTAGATGCCTCGAACCAGTGGCGTGAATGGAAGGTCTATTATATTTTATAGTTAGACATTAGACTAAATTTATATCGAGTACTGAAAATTTTTATGACATTACGGACTTTTGCATAAGATATTGCTCCGTGAATAACCTCCCTTGGCATATTCATGGTTTTCATAATAGTGTCTCTCAAGCGCGTTCGTAAAAGTTCCTTCTGTTGATGCTGCGAATTTGCTGGCTAAAGAGGGACTGGACGTATACTTGTATGAGTGGTCGCATGGACCACCGTCTCAGCAGCATGGATCTTGGACCGGTTAGATGACTGTATCTCGTTCTATAAAATTAAAATGAGATAGTTCAGTTGTGTGGTTGGGTGTTATAAAGTTCTAGCCTATAAACTGGAGCAGGGTGTTCTAGATCATTATTTATTTACCACGCATGAAAATACCAAAAATATAGATATGTGTATGTAAATATATACATTTCTGTGTAGAAATGCATAGACACTGGTCACGGGGCTCTTTTGTTGTCATTCGAATTGTAAGATACCTTAGTACCTAGGCTTTCAACTTAATCTTTTCAATTGTTTCTTGAAGATCCCGTCCTTCAATTTGATAAATCCCACAATTCACAGATTTATTATGTTTTACTTGCTCGCTCGATGCTAAATATTGCAGTCTACATTGATTAATAAAAGATTTAAATGCAGTTAAATTTTTGGCAGTCTCCGAGAACGGAATCGATCTACATTATCTTTTTGGCGACCCATTCTACCACCATCACATCTACAACTTCACCGACCTTGACATACAGATGAGCAGGGCTCTAATGGAGACGATGGGGAATTACGTAAAAGATCTGTGAGTCTCTCAACACCCTTGTTATTCAACGCAACACAATCATAATGTTGATTTATGTTGACGTGATCTTCCATGCATCAAAGTCAAATAAGAACCTATATCAGAAACGCATTAAGTATCCACATAGTTTGATGAAGCATCGGGTAAATGGGAATGACAGCAAAGTTTTTTCATAGACATCTTTGAAATCTTGTGAAGAACTTGAATGATACCGGGAAGGATGGTTCTTTATGGATCGGGTCGTTTCTAGTAGATATGAAGTCTTGCCTGCTTTCGCGAGTTTTGAAATGCATATATATTCACATTTTTATTAAATTTGCATATGATTTACATGTAATTTGCATCCTATGCGCTTATAACTAACAGATAAAATGAATAAAATTTGTATATAATCACGGAGACACCCGTGCCCATAAATGAGTAGATGGAGAGTTTAAGGGAGGATAACAGCATTCAAGTTATCGGATTTTATTTATCTTTGCATGTTAAAGTGTCTCGAAATACTGCGTGCCATATGTGTACTTCGACAGGAGTTAAAGTTAGCCTTTTGTAGATCGTTTATCATTAGTCATATTTCTGTGGACGGTAACGTATATAATGTAAGCTACAAATAGTAAGATATTGGGAGCAATGACTGTTAACAATGTCAACGATTCCTTTAAATGTAATCATGGTTTACTCAAAGTCGGCTACCATTATTCTGTTATCCTACTTGAAGCGTGTTTTCCGTTTTGACGAAACCATCTGTCGATATTGCAGGATTTTTGCGCCCACCCCGAAAGTTTGTCAAGGGAGGCAATGGACTTACGACAATGATAAGACTTACTTACAGTTCGTCGCTGACAATCCCACCATTCAAATACGCAATAATCCCGTACCGCGTGAAGTTAAATTCTGGGGAAATTACCTTCCTGAATTAGGCGAGAGGCTGATGTAAAGAAAGAACGGTCCGATGCTGAACATCACCCCACATAACAACCAAATCACACGAATAAGTCCACTAAACACATTCACCGAACACGCATCTACTCGATAATTACCGATTCACTTTTTGGTGTTGGGATTTATTGACTGTAAATTTTGGGATTTTTTCCGCGCCTGGGAAATTAGCAAGATTTTCGTGCTTGAATATTGAGAAAGATTTGTCGTGAAATGGTTTATCATACAAATATCTTAAGGATGTAACAGGGCAATGTTGTACGTGCGACTGACATTTAATTATACAGTAGCACCAAAACCTCGCCTTTACCTTTAAATTTGCTCACTTTTAAATGAATTTTCCCCGATATAAAGTTCACAAATGTGGTAATGAAAAAATGTTATACACATCGAAAATTGTACGATCTTCTTTGTATTTGAGCGGGTTTTTGGTGTTATTTATTCGATTAGTACTGTCAAGACATAGTGGCAGAAGCAAAGAGAGATTCTATCTAAAATTGGTTAGCAATAGAAACCATGTAATTTTCTGACCTGTCCGTGCATTTGCCATGTAAATTTGCTAACTTTTAACTTAATTTTCCCCCATATGAACTTCACAAATGTGGTAATAAAATAATGTTATAGACATTGAAAATTTCCAGTATTTATAGTTCTGATATACTTTCGGTTTGTTCTGGGAAGACTATTATATAGTATCGGGAGGGTTAATATTTTGTGCATTAGCGTAAGCACGCGCCAATATAAATCCATCGTTTTCTTTTGGTAATGTGGTAGCCATTGTTGTTCTATATAAATAGTTGTAAAGAAATTAACAGAAACAACCTAAACTAAAACCTATACGTCAGAGGTATAGGTGTTTTTCGGTGCATTCCTTTCCAATCGTTTTCTTTTTATTTGAGAGGGTTTTTGATGTTTCTTTTTTAATCATTAGTACTGTTAAGACATAGTGAAGCAAGCAAAGAGAGATTCTATCTAAAATTTGTTGACAATAGAAAGCTGTAAATTTCTTCCCTGTCCGTACATTTGAAGAATTACATAAGAATTTTTCTTATCAAGGAGAATGCCAAATTGTTATAATGACGTGCCAAAGTATGTTATTGAAGCACTCAAACAGCAAGTTGACCGACATCTGCAGAGGTATCAAAGAGAGCTTCACAAAAATATGACCTTTTTTCTGCTCTGTCAGTGCTGAAGCTATAGGGTCTTCGGCAACTCTTGCCACAGAGAGTACAAACCCAATCAACTAATGCAATCAAACAACTAGTGGACCTGTGGTGAGGAGAACTGCATCTCTAACAGCGGTCGTTGTAAGTCTTCATGACATTATCTATAAAAATTAAAAGTGTGCATTATGATACGTACAAAAATCGCAGTAATTTGAGAGCAGAAGCGAAACTAAGACATTATGCTTCGAATTCATTCTATATGAATCGTAGAAAAGGAAAATGATCAACAATCGGTTTTTGAAATTCTGATGTCTTGGCGGTCGCTGGTGACTGGTTCTAGAAACATGGAATAAATATGTAGCACGGGCATATAATCACTGAATGACACATTATTATTAACAGGTACTTTTTAGCTAGGTTAGGACCATCATTTGAGAAAAACTCATTGAACCCATTAGTAACAGCGAGTGCTTTAGTTTCATTGCAATAAAGTGCAGAAAATTATTCATATTCGGTGACGTAATGAGGAATTTCACACACCGCTTACCGTATATACTCGCCTATAAGACGGTTTTCAAAGACAAAATTTCAATCCTTAAATTTACCCCGTGTCTTATAGGCAGGTCAATAAAAATAAAAAAATTTTGGGCAGTGAAAATATACTTATACGTACCTTCAGACGTCTTTCTGTTGCATTCTATTTTCAGATAATGACTTTTTTATGTAGACTATCACCTTTTTTATTTGTGTATCTTTAAATTTTAGTGTTTTTTGCGATAAAAATGAAAAGCTGTGGGTGGGTGAATCGTTGGTATAAATGCATGGGATCCTCGAGTGATTACATAAGGTAAGTTTCCCATCCAAATTATAATGGCGGCCGATCGCCGTGAATGACTGAAGAATGGGTAGCACCCTCAAAGTCCACCCTTGACTTATAGGCGGGTCAAGAGCTAAACCATGATTTCGCCGGCCAAAGTTGGGGGGTCGACTTATAGGCGGATCGACTTATAGGTGAGTATATACGGTATATGTCATTAACTTGCTAAGTTCAGGTTACTTGTGTTAGTTTACTTAGTCGGTTTTGGAGACAGGCAACTAGAGTCCGTTTGCGTGCAGATGTCATATACATATCTATCCATTGGAATCCATAAAATTATTATAATATTTATCTCTACACCCAACAAATCACCTTATACTCATCTAACTCCCAATCCTATTACTATTAAGTGCTGAATTAATTCCTAGTTTTTTTAGATAATCATCCAATATTCATGCAACCATTCAGTGATATTAAAGTACGCTTTTTTCACTTTGCACAATCTCCCTGCGGTTTTTTCCATTAGCATCATTAATCCTTGGTGACCTCAATAAAGGAATGTCAGTGGGGAAAATCCGTTGATAACAATATAGGCTACGGGGAAAACCATGTTGATGAAAAAAACCACACGTAAAATTCGGAAATCTACCATGCTTTGTTGTGTCTTTTTTTCTTGATAAATTGCATGTTTTACACATTTTTATAAGCTAGTTACCATAATACAGTGAGGCTGTTAGTATAGTGGTTAGAGAGTTTGACTTGGAATCTAGGGGACCCTTGTTCGATTCCCACTCTAACCAGTATACAGTACTACCATAATACGATTCTTTTAAAAGGAAAATGAATAGTAGCACTTTCAGCTTTTTTTCTAAGAAATCAATAGCATTTTTACAGCATCTTTAACTGTTATTCTTGCGTAGAATAAATTATTGGAGTCAGCGTTTTATTGTTTCATGGCTTGTCTCTTGCTCATCTGTGGAAGGAAGAGATCAGTCACTCTTTATAATTTTATATAGACGTAGTATTTTTTAATCTCAATTAATTTTCATTAACACGAGCCTTCAACAGGTGATCAGACCTGTATGAGCTGTATGAGCAAAATCTCGTTAGTAACAATAAAATCGATTAGTTGATACGAAAGGTATCACCTTTCGCCCCTTATTTTACCACTAAGTAAGACTATACAGCTCATTTCTCATACATGTAGGACCAATTCGGACTATAATAGTTCTACAGTACTTTATTAATTTACCGTGAATCAACACTTTCATAGAGAGATTGACTGTTTCTGTTTTTCACTAATTCTTCATATTGACGGCGACTTTGTCTGCATAGGATTTCCTTTGTTTCGATATTTGTTCTACTCTCCAGTGTATTATTCAACATTGTTATATATTTCATGCTCACTGTAAATGTACATAATATACTGTTAGGTGTTAATTTTATATAATTTAAGTAATTACATTATAGTCTTAGACCATTCGGCTATTGTTTCATGTAAACTGTGTTTGAGAGCTCTGCTAATAAGTACTCTTTAAACAAATAAATTTCAATTTCATTTCATTTCAATTTCATTTCATTTCAATTTCATTTTATTTCAATTTCATTTCATTTCAATTTCATTTCATTTCAATTTCATTTCATTTCAATTTCCTTTCATTTCAATTCCACTAATACAAAACTCCGTGCAATCAACCTTTAAAATCCGGCGTCTCTCCGAGACAAACCTAATGTATAACTATCATCACGTATCACTACACTAATAAATATTTGACGTACTCTCTACCGATAACCGTGATAATCACGCGTGATCGATAGTCCTCCTGTCACGCGTTACTGTCAATCAACATTTGGGAGAGTTAGAGCAAAGAGCCAGAATGACCAAAGCAACAATCCTTAGCAATTAGCCGATTTGTACTGCATACATAATCACTCTTATAGACGAGCCTATTGAAGTCACTTTCACGGGTGGTTTATGATTTACGAACAACGTAATAGATTCTTGACGCAGTGAACGACGTCACTAGAAGGGCAGGCGTAACATCTTGAATTAATCACACCTTCGGTTCGCCTTTTTCAAATGGGCTGCATTTGGCGTACAACCCGCAGCATCCCCAGTTCTGGTCTATAACAACAGTTTGGGCAAGCGTTGGTCAGTACAAAACAGCATGGCAGTTATTAATTACCCAATAACCCAGCTAACTTTAGCCTCGTGTATTTTTATAACGATTTAAAGTTAGTTTGGTCTTGAACATCCTCTAGCCACACTTGTCTCCCGATTATTGGGTAGATTTTGGCTCTACCGTCACCATGATTATGGTGTAGGTGGGGAATAGCAGAAATTGATTACGAAAATTACACTAAATTCTCACAAATCACTCAAAAAAGTTTTAATATAGTATATCGGAGTGAGTTTCCTAAAATAATTATGTAAAGACAGGTCGTGTAGCAAATAAGGTTAAAGATGAGATATATATGGTTTAGTCCGAAACTGAAAGTCTGCGTCAGGGTTGTATATAGTCTAAACTGAAACTGGAGGTCTATTTGATGCCTGAATAAGATTCAGTATGAAACTGAAATGCTGTGTAAGGTCTGTGTATAGTCTAACCTGAAATGAAAATCTGTGTGGGGTCTGTATACACTCATGCTTGAAACTAGAAGTCAGTGTGCATTGTATGTATGGTTAAGTCTTATACTGAAAGTCTGTGTCAGGTCTGTTGTCTATCGTATATATATCACACATATAAGTACATGTGAGGTCTGTATACACTCCTGTTTGGGAGTCTATGTAAGGTGTATATGAGGTCTAACATGAAACTGAAAGCCTATGTAAGGTGTGTATAAGGTCTAACATGAAACTGAAAGTCTATGTAAGGTGTGTATAAGGTGTATAAGGTCTAACATGAAACTGAAAGTCTCTGTAAGATGTGTATGAGGTCTAACATGAAACTGAAAGTCTATGTAAGGTGTGTATAAAGTCTAACATGAAACTGAAAGTCTATGTAAGGTGTGTATAATGTCTAACATGAAACTGAAAGTCTATGTAAGGTGTGTATAAGGTCTAACATGAAACTGAAAGTCTATGTAAGGTGTGTATAATGTCTAACATGAAACTGAAAGTCTATGTAAGGTGGGTATAAAGTCTAACATGAAACTGAAAGTCTGTGTATAGTCTGTATATGCTTTTGTCTGAAACAATATCTTGTCTAAGGGGTGCATAAGGTCTAGGCTAGACAACAGCATATACACCTTCCTACAACCTGGAATCTGCCTGCACTCAGTTCACCCTCAGCACTCTGTTGTCACGGAATTATATTGCTACTGTTATGTGATATACAGGTGTCAGTGTGGTAAGGGTTAAGTTATTGGTGTGGATGGGTCGGTCGGTGTTAACGTTCCATTATTTTAGACAGGGCTACATTGACCTGAGACAGATAAATGGAGATGAGGCATTTTAGAGAATGACATGCGGCATCAAGCGAATGTTGTTAATATGAAATGTTGCTCTTAGGGCGAGCTTTCAGCTAGATTACTGTTTATATAGGGTTTGGCGATGAAGGACTTTATCACTTACCACTCAAAATATTCAGTGAGCATCTCATGATTAAGATTGTCTGTAAAACAATGAATTGCCATTACGATTTTGAAAACGCGACCGCTGCTGTTAGAAATATTAGAATAAGTATGGAAATCAGTTGGATATTTCATACAAGATGGTATTTTATGAATTAATGACTTATATATCATCATAGTGTTACGCTAGATATAATGATGGTTGTGATTGTTATTGTGGTGTTTATGATGATAGTTATAATGGTAGTTATGATGGTTAGGATGATGAATAGTATGATAATGATAAATATGGTTAAGCATACCTATTTCGTCGACAGATCTTTCTCGTTCGCTACCCCCACTCTTTTTAATTATCTGCCCACTGATATCCGTCTATGCACTAATTTTGAGCATTTTAAGTCCAAACTCAAAACTTACCTTTTTCAATTATCACGTAGTGCCCCTCCCAATTAATGTCCTCTGTACTGTATTCGTCGTCAACTGGTTATTGTGGTTGTAATTTTGTGTTTAGCATCACTAGACGTCACTAGGTGTCGTCACCAATTAATGCGCTTTATAAATTTCTATTATTATTATTATTGTAATGTTGATTATGATAATGAGGGTTATGTCGATATTTATAATGCTTATGGTGATTGTTATTGTGGTGGTTATGATGATGCTTAGTATAGTGATTGTTTTTGGTTATAGTGATGAATAGTTTGGTTATAATTACACTTATGATGGTGGTTTTTGTAGTGGTCATGACCATGTTTTTACTAGCACCGAAGCCAAACACTTCATCGATTGTCCTTCATAAATATCAACGTAGCCGACTTCCTGCATCATACATTACAGAACCCCCCACCCCCACCGAGATGACATTCAGGACTCCCTCGCTATAAAATTATGACATTATTTATCAAAGCTACGAAGTTAGACGCCGCCAGGGTGATAAGAAGAGCGATTGTGTCCGCGTGTTAAATATTGATGTCTGGCTTGAATACATTGAGCGCCACGCTAATTTCTCGTGTCACGAAGTACATGCTTCGCTGATCTATATTCATGTCCAGTATCATGCTCTAAGTGTATGTGCGAATGGTTTTGTTGACTTGCGAGGCTATCTAGTAGGTAGCGTTAGGGATGGGATTATTGGACTGGGGGTCTGTATGTAGAAATAGAATAATATAGCTATTACAGCTATTATTGGTCTTTGACGAAGCTAACCTCGGGTAAAAACGATGAATGGGGTTAGTCCCAGAGTGGGTAAAAACAGTGTAGTGTGAACTACTAGGTGGAGAGTTTACCTTCATTGATCAGACACTAACATGAAGCCTACATGTGTCACACAGTGGCCAAATCTGTGGTACTTGATGGTAAAAACAGCGCAGTGAAACCATTAGGTGGGGAGTTTACCTTCATCGATCAGCCGCTAACATGGAGCCTACGTATGTCAAACAGTTGCCAAATCTGAGATACTTGATGGTAAAAACAGCGTAGTGAAACCACTAGGTGGGGAGTTTACCTTCATCGATCAGCCGCTAACATGGAGCCTACGTATGTCACACAGTTGCCAAATCTGTGATACTTGAAGATTATTCGCAATACGATGAGCAGATGGCAGAAAGGAAAATCCTCTGACCTTGCGGGAAGGTCACTGGATAAAATTCTTAACCGAAGAGTCATGTGTCATTCCCTGCGAGAAATTTGGTATCCGACGGCTCAGACAAGGAGGTCAATCTAATAATCTTTGTCTGTTCTTGCATACACGATACATAGCGAGATCGGAAATGAGACGGTGCCACCGACCCAGATGATACCCTCGCGTGCCACAGAACTAATCCCGAGGTGTAAGTTACGAACACGCGCGCTCTGGATCGAAATCCCGTGAGCAAACGGCTCAGCGGTCGCACGGCTTCACACGGGCATTCTTAGACTCAGCTGTGACATATTTATCTAATAAGTACTTTTTACTACTGTGACTCTCTTCACCCCGTGGGATTGTCAGGTCCAATTCAGCTTCTGTTATGCGCATCTCATGTATATTTATTACTGAATTCTCCCTCGTTTGTTCCACCGATGCTGACCTCAATCGAATCGTCGCCACCAGCGGAGGCCATATGCGAACATTCGACGAACGAGATGCACCGATGACAAATACATTTAATTTATTAAGAGAATTAGTTCCATATTGCTTGACCATGGAGGAATAAATTATATGTTTATATATCTTAATATTTTAAGGAAAATGGAAAAAGCCAGTTGCTAATTCTTGTTTATTAGTCATAGTAAACATCACTCAACCTGGTTACCGTTTACGTGGTGTACTTCACTTTTGTTTTCATGTATCATAGTGTTTCTGAATTGTACTTTGAATTTTTGAAATTGAAGTTTTCACTTGTAATATATGTCTATTTGTCAACTTTTTTCTTATCCATATTTCTGTGTTTTTATTCCCATCATAAGTATAAGGGTGGGTAGCCGTGTTAGTCTAGTTAATAGAAACTATATAGAAAAAGGGCAACACCTTTTATAAAGACTAACTGGTTCATAGATCACAAGCTTTCGCATAAACACTATGCTTCATCAGGTGTTGAAGGATATCAGATGATGATGGATATTCCATCACCTGATGAAGCATAGTGCTTATGCAAAAGCTTAGCTTATGATCAATAAACTAGTTAGAATATATAAAAAGCTGTTGCCCTTTATCTTCATAGTTTCTATTCCCATCGTATTACTGTATTAAACATCACTCTCCATAATTTCTATGCTGTATAATGTGTACGTGTCGTCAAAATTCGATGAGTTAGGCCTATGAAAAGATCAAAAACTACTTTTACAGGTTAAGGCTATTGGAGTTTTTAAATATTTTAAGTGTGTTTGACAGCTAAGCTAATAAGTACACCATAATCAAATATATTTTCAATATTGTATTTCCGTGGATGAAATTTATGATCATCGACGTCCATGCAAATCTTTCTCAATATTCAAGCACGACGAATCTATCTTATTTCATTTAGTGCTAGAGCAAACAATCCCTGATATGTGCAATTCAAAAAACTACCATTCTAACAGTCCCAACTGCTGCATTACAGTCATGGACAATTAGATAATGGATTAATTGATACCATTTCCAGATAGTCTTCGTTTTCGTGCTCAGTGATTTGTATAACCACATGAATCACGTGTTATCTGAGCTCACCAGTGAATAGGTATCGCAGCAAGTTTTCTAGCAGGCTTCGGGTAGGATTTAGGCGAGAGTTGCAGTGAGGGAACCGTAGGGTCGGACACAATTTGCGATAAGAACTGGCTGGATATGGTGGGTCATAATTAAGGACAAGACCTAGATAGCATATGACATAGTTTAGAACAAGACCAAGAGAGAGTGGCACATAATTTAGGATAAGACCAAGGGAGAGTAGGACATAATTCAGGACAAAAACTGAAGAGGGTGCAAAACAATTGAAGACAAGGTCTAGGTAGGGTGGGATATACTCTAGGACAAGACTTAAATACGGTAGGACCAAATTTAGGACAAGCTCTGGATAGGGTGGGAGACAGTTTAGTATAAAACCTGGATAGGGTGAGATACAACTTAGGGCAAGACCCGGATAAGGCTAGGACACATCTGAAAAAATTCCTGGAGGAGACCTCGCAAATTAGGACATGACCTGTATAGCCCAGACACGAGGGTAATTGTGGTAATTTTATGCTGTTTGTCTTTTATAATCGGGTCGTAGTGTAGGTCAGA
This sequence comes from Epimenia babai, assembly GCA_011762755.2. NCBI lineage: Eukaryota > Metazoa > Mollusca > Solenogastres > Cavibelonia > Epimeniidae > Epimenia > Epimenia babai. The sequence continues at coordinate 3,239 of WURV02066783.1, read as the reverse complement.
AGTTTGTAGACCTAATTACACTAATAATCTAGCATTAGCTGATTATTGGTGCAGTAAATGTGATGAGTGGAACTAAGGAAGGAGCCCTTGTATAAAAGTAAATATCACTCATCAACACTAAACCATCCTCAACCGTTAATGACAATTTTCTAATATTTCACTGACTCACCCTTATGACAATCTCTCCCGGTTTAGCCGTAGTGATGTATTTTGGCGTAGCAGACGGGAATTGCTGTCAGAGACAAATCATCTTGCGTTGACGCTCTCCGCTGCTAATTCGTAATTCCATCATACCTATTGTTGCTTTGGCACGTTAAATGCCCTGTCTCGCGTTTATGGTCACCTTTATCGAGCACTTACGAGGGCATCACGCCGGCATTAACGCGAGCAGACGCCTAATGCATAGTGATGAATTGTCCAACGTGTAATGCGGTCCAGGGAACTTTGACAATAATTGTGGACAGCACGTTATGCGGTAGCTAGTGGACGTCTCCAGCGAAACATTTGATTCACCAAATTAATGGCAGGTGGCCGAGTGACTAAAGCATCTATCTCGTTTAATTCATGACTCTTCTTATTGTGCGATTATGGAGTTATCTTCTCTTGTCCACCCTATTGTGATAATAGTCATTTCTAATTCGCGTCAATTTGCCTGTTTTAGAATTTTATTTTGCCGATATTTTTTTGCTGTTTTTCATATATTAACTGAAATGGATTTACATAATTTTGCCATCTTATTATGTTTTAATACCTCATTAAAATTAAATAATGAAGTAAATGAATGCGAAATATATAACATATAATATATATTTTTTACATTTACATTTATATGTATCCTTTACAAATACATCAATATGTATACATTTACATTAATATGTATATACACACGTATATATCCATAAGCACATATACATACCGTACTCATAAGATGGCCTTCATATCCGGTTGTTACAGTTGATATATGAGTTCAGTAGTTACTACTACTACTCACATCCCATTATTTCTCTATGGGTCATGAGATGGACGTTAGCCCATTAAAGTTTGCTAGCCATCAATGACAGAAGAGGTAGCATACCCATAGTAGTCGCCGCAACCCTCAGTGCTAATCAAAATGATACCGATCTGACCAATCAATTGGAACATCTCCCCCGCTGCAGGAAACAAATAATTTCACGATGTCGTATATCGCTGTTAACGGAATTGTATCTAAAATCAGCACTAGTACTAATGTTGTTCGAGCTGAAAATTGTCTGTGGCTGGTCTGCGTCGAATTGAAACATGGATATTTTTCCCATGTCTTTCTCTACTTTAGATAATGTAAAACCCTTCTTGGGTGACATATGTCTGATCAAGAGATACTGATTTCTGCTACTAAAGTTCTCGGCCTGACATTGCGAGACCTCAGATAGCTCCTGTTTTGGCGATGAATGTCCGATCAGCCGATGCTGAACTCTTGTTTCTGTCAGCCCGACACTGCGAGACCACAGTGCATTGTGACGTGTGTCTTGGTATTTCCCGTTGCCAGGCCTCGTTTTTTTGTCTGAAGCTAAATGGCTCGGTCTTGTCTTGACTAGACTATTGATATCTGTACCGTAAAATCTGCATCAGGCTTGCAAATTGAATTGAGGATATGAGAGAAGTGTTTCCCATACATTCCCCCTCTATGTAGTCAGTTTGATTTTCTTGCTTGGGATTTTGTCTAAAAATAGGAGTTATTGTGATAATTCATTAGTGGACATCTGTTATCAAACTATGGTAAATGCTGTTGACATTTGTACCATTAATCTTAAGCAACCCATGCCTCTAATGGGGCCTGAACCCACAACCTCCAGATGACCGGTCCGGTGCTCTACCGATTGAACTACAAAAGCAAACATTTCATCGCACATTTCAGTATTTAACACCCTTTTTTGAGCACACACAGACATTTAAAGTCTGTATCATACCATCGATATACACAGATAACTGTAACAAGCAATTATTGAGTATATAAATGTCTTAGTAACAATGTTTGAAATAGTGGTTGGTAGAGTACCAGATGGGTTATCTAGGGGTCATGGGTTTAGACTTCACCAGTGGTTTATGTGCATTTATTTCTTATTATTGATAGAAACACTATGCTTTTTTCTCTTTGTACACCATTAATAAAGTACCATGGAAACCCGTTAATTACTTTATGAATTATTTAGTGTTTCACTTGGCAACTAAATCTGTTTGTCATCACTACAGGACGAAGCTTCAATAATAGTACACCCCTCAAAAATCCTCCGCAGATTCACCACCATCAACCGAGAGTACCATTCAGTTGCCCGGATGAAAATAGCAAGACACCGTATGGTCATGATGTAAAAGACAGCCGCATCGACAGGGACCTAGATTGGATGAGTGGGGACAAGGATTCAGTGACCAAAGACATAGATTCGCAGACCAGTGACAGTTCCCATGATCAGAGCCTAATTATGGGGAGAAATCATAGTTCGCTCGAAGAGATCTCACCAGGAAGATGCAATTTCGACTCTTTCACGGATGAGCTGATCAAGAACTTACCCAAAGATTTTAATCAGTCATCGATTTATGAGGACGATGATGGAAAATTTGTGACAGGAAGTAAAAAGTCATCTCTCGAGTCTCCTCAGGTACTTGGTGATAATGATGATCATTCAAAGTCGGAACAGACTAGAGAGACATATGTTGTCTGCAATGAAACTGCAAGTTTCAACAACATTGAAACAAAATTACCTCAAAGACGAACGGAACATTCAAGTAAACCTTCAGAAACTGTTTGTCTCTCCTCTGTCGATGTAGTGATGCCTGAGGAAGCATCCGGTTCTAGAGAAATGCACACCATTGCCCATCCTGTAGAGCCACTAGGAGACTGCTTGACCAATGAAATATTAGGAGCGTGTGGTGGGTCTGATCCCCAACCAATCTTCTTGGGTTATCTCCAAGAAGTAAGTGTATCAACGTTATGTCTTGTTATCTTGTAAAAATTGAGACCCACCGTGTCAAAATCAGTCTGAAGTCTCAATTTGTCAATTAAGTGATTTAAACATGTCTGGAGAGAGAATAAGAGCAGCTTTCCAATGCGACTAAAATCATAATAATCCCCAAAGAGGTAACAATAATATCGGCAAGTATATACGTCATAGTGGAGAAGCTTAGTATTGAGAAAACGGCGACCAAACATTGTCACACAGTTTAAACTGGTAATAATACGATATTTTAAGCATATTTCACAC
>WURV02066672.1:0-12362 GCA_011762755.2 Epimenia babai | reverse complement strand
ACACGTCCAAAGTCAACAAACCCCTTTCCCCAAACTTACAGAATGCCCGCAAGCTCCTGCAGGTAAAACCAGTTATAGTCTCTTTGTTCATGTCATATCTGGTCACGGTCCGACCTGTTGGTTCACTGGTCACTGACATTTCCAGTCAGCAGTATGAACGTTTGGTTAGCATCATAAATGTCTGATTAGTATCAAACATCTGGTTATCAGAGACATATAGAGAAAATACTGGAGTTTCATCTTCGTTTATTTAAGAATGTATACACAGTTACCATAGCTTCAATTTTGTTTTTATCAGTCTTGTGCCTCATTTGCCCATTTGGAGTTTTACCATACACACAACCTATGGATGTATTCTCCTTCATCTCTCCTCTTTTCCCACTGCTTACCTTTTTATCTTTTGTATAGATTACATTTATTATTGCCCCCATGCCATCATTCAACCTGTCAGAATTATACGCTTGTTTATGAAAGCTCATTTTATTTAGTCATTAAGATGTTATCTTTCCTTTTCTTATGTCAAGGTCCTACATTTCTACATATACACACCCTATGTCAATCAAGACCGGTGTGTTAAAATTTGTATCTGTAGAAACTGAAGTTCATCTTACTTATATATGTCTTTGATAATGATTCATGTAATCTTACCATTATTGGGTACAGACAGAGTTTTTGATTATTTCTGGCCAGACTACAATCAGTTATCGGTATGAGTTATAGCCAGACTAGCACGAGTTATAGCCAGACTACCATCAGTTATCGGTATAAGTTATAGCCAGACTACCATGAGTTATAGCCAGACTACCATGAGTTATAGCCAGACTACCATCAGTTATAGCCAGACTACCATCAGTTATAGCCAGACTACCATCAGTTATAGCCAGACTGCCATCAGTTATTGGTATGAGTCACAAAGGTACTACTGTACTTTTTGTAATTCACGAAATTACCTCTCATAAAAACGAATCACTATATTTGTTGTAATACAGATAAATATGCAATAGGACAGTGAACATGCAAGGATCACTCTGCGATCTTCCTAAATAAATTCTCATCACTGCCATTTGGTTAAGTGGTTGATTGGCTTTATCATAATTTAATGTCGTTTATGCTTACCTTAATACCGTAATGTAAACAGAATGATGAACCAGTTTACTATTTACATGTGGCCCATTTGGTGGTTTCATAAAACCAGTCGGCTGATTCCGCACGTGTTTATCAGTGATGAATGATGAATGTGTGTGTCAGAACAACACATTTAGTGATCGGCGAATCACGCGGCGATCTCCTGAACGTGACCTTGACCCGAGCGTCGAGTCACATCCGGCGGCACTACCACGGGACCCATCACCCGTCCAAAGCGTTCTCAGCATGCACAGTGCCCGCAGCGTCGATAGTGTATCCAGTGAGCCGGTACTCCCTCACCCACAGTCCACTAAATGTTAGTCATGTCACAGCGTCAACTTCACTTATATTCGTAGAAATGTTCAGGGACAAAAACAAATTACCGAATGTGTTGATATTACGACTGCAGCTTTAGTCATTGGCTAATTTTAATTTAATTATATGCATTATCTTTTGTGTATACATAGTCTGGAAAACTGCTTGCCTAAAGTTTTGTAATTTATGCTTGGTTGGCTATATTCAGATTTGTTTAGGGTATTGTTATCCGTACAATGGGAGGTAATTTCTGCCGATATTTGTATTTTTGTCTTATCATATATATAGTACTCAAAACTTCTTAAGGATCACCCAAATAATATAAGATAATACACGAAAATATAGCTATAAAATATACCAATAAGGAATTACAGTAGTCCAAGCGGTAGAGAATCAAGGAACAAATGATAGTCACCGCAGTAGGGCGAGTAATATATGGTCTGATGCGACTAATGTAGCGCAATTGCATGTAACAGGACATGCATACAGAGTAAACTTGATCGGACAATGACAGATTTTTATCAAAGATAACGCCAAGACTCCTCGCTGTGCCAGAGACGTTAAGACACTCTGTGCCGATGTTGATTGACAGGGAGAAACGCGGGAGTGAGTGCCTGTGCTAGATGAGAACCTCAGTTTTATCATCATTCAATTTTAAAAGATTAAGAGACATTCAATTTTTAATTTTAATCAGGCAATCAGATAAGTGGTTTTTCACAGATGAGGGATCACCAGAGTTGTCAAAGTGAACATAAATCTGGCAGTCATCAGCGTGAAGTTGAAAATTAAGGTTAAGCTGACGAGGGAGGTCACCTAAGGGCAGGTGGTACTCTGAGGTACAGAGTAAACAGGAAAGGTCCCAATAAGGAATCTTGGGGAACACCACACGGAAGCAACCATTAGTTATTGTATCGACTTGTAATTATGAGAATTGATTAATTTCCTTTCGACAAAGTTCTGATAAAAATTCTTTAGCTTTACGTAATGCTCATTTCTTGTATATTCCGGCATCAACATGTCAATATTGAAATTAAGCTTACAGCACAGGTACTATTTTTTCACCAGTAATAACAATTAAAATGTCTTATATAAACTGTTGTGAGATTTTCATCTAAACTTTCTCATGTGTGATTGTTGAAGACATCATTTTTCATTTTATAACACCCATTCAATATTAGTTTATTTAATCTCAATTATAATTTAATCAATTTTTAATTTTAATTTTTCATATCCCGCACCATTCAGTCATTCTATTTCTGTATACATTCTATTTCTGAATGTTGTTAATGTTCTAGAAGAGTTTTTCTGGCCTCTATGGCCCTTTGTTTCCACATCTGAATTAGTGTTTTGAGGCATGCATGGTTTTATATTTTAATATCAGAATGAGTGTTTTGAGACTTTTTTGGCCCTCGTGTTTGGAGGCCTCTTTTGCTTGACCTTTTGTTTCAATATCGGAATGAGTGTTTTGATGCATGTTTGTCCTCTTGTTTTAATATCCAAGTGTTTGGAGGCCTGTTTGATGAGCTTATGCTCAGTGAGCTTTTCTGATCACGTTAATCTGTCATCCGTCCATCCAACCGATGTTAATCTGTCATTCAGCAGATTATCCTTAGGTTAATATCTTTCAGATTTGTTCAGCATCTCGTCATAAGAACAAAGGAGGGGTAATTTCTATCAACTTTTTTATTAGAAAATCTTGATTTCCATGTCTGCTCAGTGTTAATGTCTGCCATTTGGCAGATATTGTCTGTGTAGGTCTCATTCAGATTCGTTTAGGGCATCTCTATTTAGGTAATTAGAGGTGATTTCAGCCAACATTGATCCACAAATCTGTATTTTCTTGTTTTAGTATCTTAATGTGTATTTTCAAGTTTCTTCGACCTCTTGTTTTTGATGTGAGGCAGTCTCCTTGTCGTCTTCCCATATCAATATCAAGATGGCCTCCTTTGCCTCTTGTTTTTTTTTTTTTCTTTTTTCAGGTGAGCGTCTTGAGGCCTCTTTGGCCTCTTGTTCTTGTTTAATTTTTTTCAATAGTCAGTCTCGAGGCCTCGACATTATTGTTTGCCATACCCACCCCACTTATATGAACTGTTTCCTAAGAAATTGATCGCTCTCGAGTTGATGCGTTGATTGATGATTGATTGATGTGTTTCCATACGTAACGTAACAGGCAACGTGGATCTCGAGAGGCGTGACAGCTCATCATCCCACTGCCAATCACGCCATCACCGACCTCAATCGGCCACAGCGTCGCGCCAGACTGTCACACAGACGAGGCCGAGGGTTGAAGGTCGCCACGCTCGCCCGCAGTCAGCCACCCTGAGTCACAGTACCCTGCCTCAACCTGTCACGGCAACATCCCATAAATTACTTCCTCGATCTATATCGGAAAACGCCAGTTTCACCAATTGTCGCAATCAAACTAACTCTCCAAACATGTCATCGTCATCGTCAGATTTTACGCAACAGCGCTTAATTCATTGTCAGCCTCAATCTCAACCTGTGATCGGTCGTCGACGCGCATATTCGAACCGGAACTACGAATCCGATACTGGGTACATCGGTGATTCTCGTCGTTTCCGAGGTAACGGTTTCCATAATGATTCGAAAACGCGTAGCAACAGTTGTCGTAGCGATACCGAATATCGTAGTAACAGTATCCACGACGATATCGAGCACCGTAGTAGTTTTCACGGCGATACTAATCGTGATACCGGTTACCAAAGTGACCAGGGTGTGTGTCGGCCGCGGCGCATGCTACCGGATCCCCAGGTCACCCAGAAGTCAAATGAGAAGCCGCATAGCTGGACTAAAGATGGGTACGCGAGTGATCTCGAGGCTTATTCGGCGCGTATGTTTAACAGAATGCACCAATCGTCGTCGTTATCATCGAACTTACGTGACAACACGGAGAGGGTGCGTTCATCGTTGCTCGAGATATCACGGCTGTCGTTGCAACAGTTGAATAAAAGCGCGAGTCTCCGGGCGAACTCGTCGATTCACGAGTCACGTTACGCGTTACAAACGGCGGGTGACACACTGGATACGAGCGGCGACCGGTCAGTGACAAGTGACAACGCGAGAGACGCTGATCGCCAGTCTCTCATTGACCAACGACTAGGAGTTTCGTCACAGGACACCAACAACTCTTGTACAGGCGTAAGTTTATGAAATGTGGCTTAATTACACAATCGTACATAGATACAATTATACATCTTTGATAGCTTTCTAATGTTTTATCACTTGAGGACCAGATGTGCAGAATTTTAAATATGCCAAATATTGGGCATCTCATGTCTTTTCACCTTGAAAACACTGCACTTTAGGATATGGCATGTTTTGTGTTATGGTGTTATTTTAGACTTCTTCGTATCAGGTAGGTGTCTCATTTTCGTTCTATTTTCTATAGCTGTTGCTATAATGTCATCATTACTAATTGTAATGTGGTAAAAATGATACGCAGATCTACTGTTGCAGTCTGTACCTCGTCTATGTGATGTTTCAGTCTAACAAGTCGGACTCTTGTGGGCTGGAGTTACCGATCCGCACCCCTCCCCCCTACACTCCAGCCCCAGCCTACCACCAGAACGGGTCACCGAATCATGGAGCAGCCACACCGAACAAGACGACTACTCCGCAGACGTTGCGAGCGTATCTCATTGATCCATCATTACACACAGCCAACTCGAACCATCGTCTCGCCCACCAATACTCCCTGCATAACAACGAAACATTCAAGCCCTCACCGAGCCATACGCAGCTGTCCCCTAATACCGAACCGGGTCATCATTTACGGCACGATCATTCACAAACGTCGTTTCACCATCTGCCGTACGTGGGAGGTAACACCACATCTAGCCACAACGCATCATTTAACCAATCCGATATCTCGCAGAACTCACCCCATCTCTCATCGATTCAGTCACCCCAGGATTCGTGCCCACAATCACCGAGTCACCACCCGACCTCCCCCATGTTACATATCGAGGACCCCCATACATCTGGCCGGGACGTCCTCTCGTACCAACTAGCGCTCCACGATGGGTCCATGTCCAAGTACGATGACACGGACGAACCCATCTCGCAGGTGTCCAGTTCTACAGACAGCGGCTTTGTTCATGGAACCAACGCCTTTGATCATCTCGGACTCAACACTAGTGAGTTGTATGTTAGTCGTAACAGATTATTCTTAACATGAAGGTTTGACTGTCTTCATACATGGGGATGTCAGCTGCCACTTAAACCATACCATGACCTACAAAAATGGAATTATAATACCACACGGGACTAAAATTTTTCACGATGTACAAATAAGTACAGCGCGTAGGCCTGAGTATTGCAATAATAATGTATATTATATCAGCCAGTGTGTTCCTGTGAAATATGACCAACTTCTGCCTCTGTATACCTCATTAGGGTGTAGCTTTGTAATTTTCTGTTCATAAAATATTAATACAGAAATTCTGGAATTCCAGTTTTTCTATGAAATAAGGAAAACTCTATATGGAATGCTGTTTTCTACTTTTACAGTCTACTGTATGTGTATGCCCCACCCCCATGATCTCCCACGCTTCATTTCCACTGATCATGAACTCTCTGCCCCGTACACAAGCGTGTATGAATACCCATCAATACATATCAGTTACATGACCTTAATGTATTACAGCTGACTCGTCCTCGTCGACCCCCAGACAGAGCATCCCCAGTCCGGGACTTGTAGCGAGAGACCCTAGCCACTCGCAGCGCAGCACGAGGGAGATGAATGTCCCCCACGCTTCCACCCACTCAACTCATCTCGTATTACAAGACACTAGTTGTATAGTGAGTTTATTTGATTGATGATCCACCACCCGATTCTCTCAATACCTCGCTCGTTTCAGGTCACACGCGTCTGCTTACAGCTCGTGACGACATCATAATTAGTGGCTGGAGAAATTATCATGAATTTATTACAGTTTTTCATGAATTAATAATCGGCATTCAGCGAAATATTGGGCTAATTAGACGGGTATAATCTAATCTTCGAGTAAGTCAGTAAATTGTTGAAGCTCTCAGGTTACACTTTGAAAGATTTGGCCGCAGTGTCGTTGATTCAATGTAAGAAACAGTCGGTCTTATAGCAATGATGTGAACATATCACTAAAGTGTGGATTTCATGTAACTAAGTACACAACCTGATGAGCAGATCAGACCACGTTCGACACTATGGTGTACTACGCAGGTACTGTCAGAACTTAAATGTTAGTAAATATGTACAGTTCCAGGTGGAGCTCAGGAAGAATCCTGGACTCGGATTCAGCATCGCCGGCGGGCTCGGTTCCTATGGCAACCCATTCCACGCAGACGATGAGGTGCGTATGTAGAAGAATCGAGCGAAGTATGAATAGCTTATGCTGTCTATGTACATAAACGTGATGGAGGACACGTGGCTATCAGTTTGGTTAGTGTAGCCGATGGAATGGGCCGCTGAAAAGACCGTTGTCAGAGGTTTTGATGTCTCTCCAGTCTTTATATAACGAATGGCCCCATTGATGTTTGCACAGCTAGCTAGACTTTACAAAGCAGCACTCGCTATGTACAAACGTGTCTATTGATTTTCCCTGCTTTTTGTTGGGAGAGCAAAGCATGCTTACTGTACTGGCCTTTGTGTTGTGTTGGGTTCTTTCTCAGCCTTGTAAAGATTTTTACACATTTATTGCCATGCGCTGTTTTACGTAGGAAATGTAAGTAATACATATATAAAACTATGTGTTGTCACTGCTGTGGTTGTGCAGGGCATATACATCACCAAGGTACAAGCCGACAGTGCCGCCGCCTCACAGATCTGTCGGGGTGACAAGATTCTTGAGGTCAGTCTGCAGTTAGGTTACAATAGCATTGGTTGGCCCAACAGAAGGTTGTTAATATATATTGGCGGGAAATACATTTGATTGAAATCTACCTTATAGTCATTTTATGGTGACTTGGTTATCAGCCATACTGTGAAGACCAAGCTCGGAGTTATCTGCCCTGTTTGTGTGTGTTTGGAATACCGAGTTCGATTTTGAACCGTATTCCTTGTGTTTCTAGTTAATCCTAGTAACCATAAAATTGTTAAGTGTCCTTGATAGCCATGTGTAAAAAAGGCACTATAAATCAATAACATTTGATTTCAACATTAGGCTGCGATTACCTCACTGTTGGGCCATTATTGGTCCTTTACAAACAGAATTAGCCAGGGGTTAACACACGGATTAGTTTCAGTAAGAGGGGTAGGGAAATCACTGCAGTGAAAACCACCCCGAGTCTGGGCACAAACACTTGATCTTCAATTATTCATACCAGTAGTTGCAAATGCCTAGACAAGTCTACATATATGACACATTTGGAACCAGTGACATGTGTGGATGGAGGTCTGTCGTCTGCTTGCACTATGTGATTTTCCCTACGGTATATTCAAAATAATAATAAATATGGCTAATCCATTTATCGTGTCAGCCACGAGAGGCTTATTCTACCTTCGTAAAGGGCCATTAGTCCAGACAATGGGTTTCACTTGCCCATTTCTACATAATTATATACATATATAGCCACTAAACCCAGAAGATATATCACAATACATAAATGGATATCATTGGTCTTTTATTGTACCAGTGACAAACAGTTGTCCGGTATCCATGGAGATAACCTTCGTGGCAAATAGTAAGCGTTAGACCACCTTTATTCTTGATACAATTACTGTATAAGCACTTCGATGCTCATAAGTCCTGAGACTACCAATAATATACTACTGGTCTGCCTCACAGTGGTAATGCTATGGCAATGAGGCACATTTGTCATGTCACTGTTCGTGGTGACAACTACTTCCTTCTGTATGATTAAATGCTGATTTAACTACGGCACATTCCGCTCGCCATAACCAACAGGAAATAAGGATCTGCTGCGAAGCCTACAATCACGTCAGTTGCCTCCCTTGATAGTATAAGAGGAGAGCATCAATTATTGAGCGTTATTTTACTACATAATTGCGTGGGTGAGTGCGGTGCCGTTAATTTTGGTGCGTTTGTGAGTTGGTGACAGGGGCTAATTTGTTGTGTTTAGTGTAGTATATTTGTGACAGATTGTAATGGGACAAATTTGTGGTGTTAATTATGGCCTATTTGTGATAGTCAGATGTGCGGTGTTGATTGTGGTGTATTTGTGATAGTCAGATGTATGGTGTTGATTGTGGCATATTTGTCATAGTCAGATGTGCAGTATTGATTGTGGCATATTTGTGATAGTCAGATGTGTGGTGTTGATTGTGACATATTTGTGATAGTCAGATGTGCGATGTTGATTGTGGCATATTTGTGATAGATGTGTGGTGTTGATTGTGGCATATTTGTGATAGATGTGTGGTGTTGATTGTGGCATATTTGTGATAGTCAGATGTGCAGTGTTGATTGTGGCATATTTGTGATAGTCAGATGTGCGATGTTGATTGTGGCATATTTGTGATAGATGTGTGTTGATTGTGGCATATTTGTGATAGATGTGTGGGGTTGATTGTGGCATATTTGTGATAGTCAGATGTGCGGTGTTGATTGTGGCATATTAGTGATAGATGTGCGGTGTTGATTGTGGCATATATGTGATAGTCAGATGTGCGATGTTGATTGTGGCATATTTGTGATAGATGTGTGGTGTTCATTGTGGCATATTTGTGATAGTCAGATGTGTGGTGTTGATTGTGGGATATTTGTGATAGATGTGTGGTGTTGATTGTGGCATATTTGTGATAGATGTGCGATGTTGATTGTGGCATATTTGTGATAGTCAGATGTGCGGTGTTGATTGTGGCATATTTGTGATAGTCAGATGTGTGGTGTTGATTGTGGTAATCGTCCATGAGAGGGGGAAAAGTGTCGCAAATCTGTCCAGTATCTCTCGCGTCAGACTTACTACTTTTTGCCGTGTTTTATGCCTTGTCACATCACGGGATATATTGTATGAACTGAACCGTATATATGCCACATCCGCGTTGTACCCACAGGTGAATGGGGTGGACTTCCGACACATCGAGCACACCCAGGCTGTATCGGTGATGAAAGCTTGCGATGCCGTCTCTTTAATTCTACAGAGGTGACCCGCCCCTCGTCATCACCCCCCTGTCACAAGTGCAGCGTGCGCGAACGCAAACTGGGTCTAGCCTGACTTGACCAAAGTCATCAGCCAAATACTACGTACGCACTTTACAAGATATGATCATACCAAACTGAAAATGATGGAACATGTGCACCCATTGGATGATGTTTTCATCGTCTCTGTGTCTGTTCCCTCATCAGGATCCATTTGGTGAGCATCGAAGTTATAATTTGTCTACCATTTTCCCTTGAATTTTGGAGATTAATGTTGCTGTGACATTCAATTGCTGGTCATTTAGCATTTATGAAGGTATTTTATCGAGTTGTTGCTTTTTATCCGAATTATGGTTTGTTTATTCATTGCATAGTTTTAACACTTCAGTTCATTCCGTACTGGAATCAACAGTTACAATTTCACGCTGGGTATTCGAAGATGGCGAAAAACGTTTCGTGAGAAATCAGGTGTGTCAATTCCTCAGGTCATGAACCAGAAATAATTTAGTATTTATAATAATAACCCAGTAACAATAACAGTTAAGACTGAGATAAGGATCGTATAACGGCATACGTCAGTCTGTAATTTTTATGCGTTAATGGCAACCCACAATTTTTTCCTACGATATATAAACTGCTTAACTACTCCATTTTAATGTTTTCAAGGTTATATCTGATTCTGATCTGATTATTGATTATCCAGATCTGTTTGTTGGTCCATGATGTATGGAGTATTGGCATTAGTCAATAACACATTGTCGGAGCTAGTTCGAAATATTATGTGCAATTTCAATATCCCATAACATCCAGTTGTTTTACGTCTAGAGGTTTTTACATTAATGACCTCTCGCAAATGACAGTAGGTGAACTGGTACATTAACAAATAACTGTTTTTACCGTGGTGATACACAAACAAAATGGCCTATAAATTCTTGCTAAATATTGACAACAATTCATTTCTTTTCGATTTGCATTATGACTTGAATTTTAACTAAGAGATATTATAATTCTTCTAATATTTTATCTATTTAATTAAAATTTTTTTAGATTTTTACACAATTCTCTTCATGTAATTTTATTTTATCCCCCGTGAAACAATCCAAAGTTCTAAAATTGCGATGGTTGGAGGATTTATACCGTTTTGGTTCGGGGACACGTAGAGCAGAACTAAAAGAGAAAACTTGAAACATTTCTTCTCTAGACATATTACATAAAATTAACACACCAAGAGCTATTTTAGATTTTGTTAGAAATGTATTAGTGTGTGTTTTAACATAAATTCTACATTTTGCAAACTGATAATGGACTTTTTCAATGAATTCAGAATTGTATTTTCCAGAAAATTATGCAATTTTTATTTGTCCAAAACTCCACCCTGTCCATGGTCATTCCACTTTCTGAGAAACAATGGTGTAGATAAAAGAATTATTATATAACATTTATACCGATTTGTAAGATGTTTAAATGATGAGATTTCATTTTCATTGTACAACTTGTGGATAAATAATAATTGTTTACTTATTTATTTCATGTGTTTTATTCATGTAGAAACGTGAACATCTTGTTGATATCACCAGTATGTGCAGTTGTGTTCTACAATACTTCACATACGATGCCAGCTATACCATTCAATTTATACTCGCTGTTAATTTATGTTTTATCCGTATACGTAGAGTTTCCTCCGTTAATCTAATTTGCAGTCACTTATCTTAAAATATTAATGAATAACACAATCTTATCGAATGCCCGTCAGCTTTTGTAATTCATTCATTATTACAAATGAAGCAATATTTATATTTCCCAAGTTGCCAGTCTGAAATGCTTGCCTCTGACTTATAACCCAAGTCATATCCTACGGTATTACGGTACTCGTAATTACAACATCTCTTGACAACTGTTGAAAACAGCAAGAATTCACGCCAGGGTCATGGACATAGTCAGATATAATCACATTCGACGACCAGCCTAATAACAAACCTAATAGCCTTGCTGGCAGCTTTCTGAAGTATTCAATTCATTCATTGTAGTCAATATCTGTCTGTTAATACCCCCTTCCTATGGTATATGCGTGACCTCACATAATCCGTTTTCTTACTTCTCAATTGAGGTAATTTTGTCATGTTGAATTATGTATTTATGTCAAAATCTTTACCTAGCCTCACCATTACATGTCTAATACCCGTAATAAACTAATGTCTAATGGCATTAGTTGCCTATTTATGCATCATCCATCATGCCAGAAGCACTTCATTACTTCATTACTCTGTGCTGCATTCACCGAGCGTTCACGAGACTCCAGACAAAACGCCTAAATTCTCTTGATTTCACCATTGATCCCACACCGCCACCCACACATCTCCCCGATGCCACCCCTCCCCGACGCACACGGTATTTATTTATGGTCATGTCGTCCAATTAGTCTGTTTTCTGTGATTGTGTTGCATGCTGCAAATTTGTCTATAATTTTTAATAAAATCTGAAAAGATAATTGTGGATGACGTCAATCTTTCCGTGCCAAGTTTCATGATTATAAAGCTGGAAATGTATTGGTATTGCTTTGTGTTGATGTTTTTTGCGCACTGGTACATTTTAGTGTAATTAGTTTCATTAAAATTAACGATTTAATTAATCAATTTGGCAGTTCAGTTTTTAACTAGGTGCAAATTTGAAATATTTTCTACTAATAGTGCATTTACATTATCTGGGGGCGGGAGTGGGAGCGTCAACCAATGAACGAACAGTGTCATTCACGTGATCAGTGTCGTTCACGTGATATTCGCCCTAGCAACACATTTTTTTTCACAAGATGGCGCCGCGTTTAGA